>PVKE010033021.1:0-11954 GCA_004027555.1 Craseonycteris thonglongyai
ACTTGGTCATGGTGAATAATCTTTTTAATGCATTGTTGTATTCTGTTAGCTAAAATTTTATTTAAGATTTTTGCATCAGTGTTCATCAGTGAGATTGGCCTATAGTTTTCCTTTTTGGTATTGTCTTTCCCAGGTTTTGGTATTAGGGTGATATTAGCTTCATAGAAAGAGTTGGATAGTACTGCCTCCTCTTGAATTTCAGTGTGACTCTTTGAGGTCTGGCTTTTATGACTTGTTAGGTGGTTCCAGAGAACTGCTCAGCCTTGAGCTCATTACTCCCCACTACCAAGTTAGGTCATTCCTTAGTCTTCTGTCCAGTTTATGAGGTTTTCCAATAGCACTGGTGGTGACAGGCATTATTTCTGTGCTTGTGTGAGCACACATTCTGTTCCCTCTAATCATGTTAGGTGCATTTCCCCCCAGCCACAGGCAGTTTGCTCACACATAGGCACTGGGTAATACTTTGTTGAATATTTGAAGGGGACCCGCTATAGCTCCCCAGGATTCTCCCTCTGTGCAGATACATTCTCCCCAGTACTCAGCTCTGTGATCTTTCTTCACCTTGGTCTCCCTGGATTCTACTCTATTTCCTCAACTCAGGGTACCCACTGGGCTCCACCTGGAGCCCCTTGGCCACACCACAGCCTGAAATCTCTCTGAGGCAAGAAAGTAATCTGGAGAAACCACAGAGCTTACCTCATTTGCATATCTTCTCTCAGGAATGGCAGCTCTTCAATGCCTGATGTCTAGTGTCTTGAGAACTGTGGTTTATATTTTTTTATATTTTTCTTGTTGTTTCAAATCGAAAGATAAATCTGGTCCCTGTTACTTCATCTTTGGTGCTGAGCATTTTCAGTGTTTCTTTTATTCATTGATCTGTTCAGCAAATACTTGTGTCCTGTCACTGTGCTATGAGGGGCTGAGAAGCCTCAAAAGAAAAAAGTCTGCTCCCTGAGGCTGCAGATGTGGCTACTTCATCACTGCGGTAGCTCCAGCAAAGGTACAAAGTCCTCATCCCAGTGTTCTGGGAGATTTTGGGAGAAGGACGCTTCCCTCTCAGGATGCACACTTAATGTGCACACAGTGCCTGGAGACACAGAGGACAGAATACTGTAATCCTAAAGGCCTCACAGAGGAATGGGAACCTGCCCGAGAGGCCAGGTGAAGAGGGCATTCCACCTTGAACAAAGGCATGAAGGCATGAAGAAAGATGAAATTAATATATTCATAAAACTAGCATCGACTTGGAATGTTATATGTGTGAGGGGCAAAGGGTACGAGCTGAAAGGAGGGAGAACAGTACAAGGTGAGGCTGACAAAGTAGGTAGGAGCCAGATCATGGAAGATCTTGCGTTATCATCCTAAGGTTGTAAATATTTTTAAAAAGGGAACACCATGGGCTAACAAGAAGATTACAATCATTTGGAGAAAAGCAGGTCAGAGACAGATTAAATCACAATATGAGAGAAATGCTGAGATGTCCAACCCCACCGTGTGAGTACATGGAAAGGTAATTTTCCAAGAACCGGAAAACTCTTCCAGGCCTCATGTGAGGTGAGGGAGGCGCAAAGGGAGCTACGTGTAAGGAGGCCCTCATTGTCACGGTTGTGACAGTGCCCACCCTGCCCAGGACAGGGAGTTGCCTTCAATTTGTACCCTAGGCACCACACTTGCCTCAGCCCAGCCCAGGCCCTGTACAAGGATTTGTCATGTCCTACAGGCAATCAGACAACCCCCAAATCTGTGGCATAGAGACACAAACAGAAAGTGGATGAAGACTGCAAATTAATGGGCAACCTATAGACATAAACACTACGTAGAGAAAACACTTGTTGGGACAAAAAGAATTGCAGTTACATCTCCCTCTCTTATCTGGCTGGAGCTTTAACCACCAGCAAAAGTCAGTCTCGTATAAGGGTTTTGTGCCAAAAGGATGGAAAATTTTGAATTAAATCCCTCGGGAAATCAAACTTCCATTCATGCTTCATGAATAGGTAGGCATTTTACCTGAGCCACCCCCCGTAAACCCTTGACAAGGAGAAAGGGTTGAGCCATCCTGGTTCCCAGGACCCTCCCGCCTTACCTAGACCCCAGGAGACAACCCCTCAATCAGATGGGGCTTGTGCAGGAAAGATTTGGGCAGTAAAGTCTTGCCCTCCAAGTGTGTTTCACTGACCCACAGCAGAGGCAGCATATGGAAACTTGTCAGAAATGCACATTCTCAGGCCTCACAACAGACCTGCCTTTTCCCAAGATCCTCGGATGATTTAGATGCACATCCGAGCTTGAGGAGCACTGAGAGGTGACTTTTTCAGGGTTGGTTCCGAAGGACCCTGCTGCCCAGAATACATTAATAATGGCATTGGGAGCTAGTCATGGGTTGAATGGTGGTCCCAAAAAAAGGTATGTCCATGCCATAATTCCCAATCTTCTGACTATGACCTTCATGGGACAAAAAGGGTCTTTGGAGATGTCATTTCATTAAGGAGCTTGTGATGAGATCATCCTTGATTATCCAGGTGGGTCCTAAATCCAATAACAATTGTCTGTATAAGTGAGACAGAGGGATAATTGACACAAAGGAAGGGGAGAGTGACAGACACTGAGGCAGAGAAGCACAGGGAAGCCAGGAGTCTGTAGAGCCCCGAAGAGGCAAGAACCACCCAGAATCTCCCCTACAGCCCTGCAGGGCGTGCAGGTCTCCCAATACTTAGACTCCTGACTTCTGTCTTCCAGAACTGTGAGAGAAGGACAATTCTGTGGTTATAAGTGATCAGTTTGTGCAATTTGTTATGACAGTCCAAGGAAACCAATGCAGACTACCTACCTCGTTCAGGTCTTCATTCACTGGGTTAATCAAGCGATAGATTAGCGATGTTTATTGATCATCTTCTATGTACCATGTCTCAGATTGGAAAGTGAGATCTATCGAGCTGAGACTTGCTCATTGTCATACCTACTGAGTAAATGGTAGAACCAGGGTTCAAGGCCAGGTCATTTTTATTCCTCAAAAAACTGATGCCTACTGGGGAAGGCCCCTGAGTGGTGTGGGCCAGGATGAAGACAATCTCATATACACATGGTGCTTTGGGGGCATCTGGGGTTCATCATTGGTGTGATGAGACAATAGGGTACAGTGAGGCCTGTGGCAAACTGTAGAAATCCTCTTCTTTGCTCTAAACAGCTCACTTTTACCTAATGCACCTCATTTAAACCAGCAAACTGGTGGTCCCCGGTCCTGAATGCATACTACAGCAGGCTTAGGAACAGGAACTTATAGGAGCTCTGAAGGGGGGCTGTAAATAAGTTCTACATACTCCTCAGGCTGCCCTGGAATGGAGCTGTACAGCCCTGCTAGCCTGTTCCTACCCTGGCAGTCATTAGTCCTTGCTCCAGCAGTTTTTTTGCAACTGGGAACTGAAGTGAGATGGCAATGATATAAACAGTGCACATGTATAAGGACTTTTTAAAGCACATCCTTCATGCTCAGCCTCCGTCATTCACCCAGCCCATCACAGCCCATCAGTCTCCAGTTGCAGGCTCCGGAGTAAACATCCACTGTAGGCAAGCCTCCCAGAGGAAGAAAGGAAGGCACAGAACTGGGCCTGCGCTGGAGGGAGCCAGGCCCCAATAGGATGGGAAGCCCAGGTATGAAGCCACATGGGCAAAGGGACTGGGTGGAGCACAGGTGGAACAGTAAGCCACCCCTGTCCTTTTAAAAGGGTGAACTTGGGTTGAACTCCCCAGCATTGGCTTTATTTTGATATTCATGTGTCCTTGGGAACAAAGCTGTAGTTATTTGTCGATCAGTTCCCTGTTTTCACTTCACTTCTTTTCAATGCCAGCAGCAACTTTGAAAGCTAAAAGCCGCTCCATCTAGGAAAGGAATTGGGGTCATGCAGACCATGCTGCTTCTGAAAGCCACGTCTGCAGCAGCTCCAAGAAAGCCCTCTCACTAACCTCTGAGGACGGTGTCCCAAGAGCAAGGGTACAAGATGCGTTTTCAGCCTTCCTAAATCCGGGGTGAGCAGGTTATCTATCTCAAGGGCCCCCTTTTTGGGAAGCCCATGAGTAGACTCTAAAAAGACATCAAATCTAGAGCAAGTGACTTGAAGCTTCTCAATAAATATGAGGTCATAGTGGGTATTGCCGAGACAACTTATTCATTTTGTCAATATCAGCTATGTATCATAGAGGCTGGTGTTAAATTATTTTAATGCACAGCCAGAAGTACATTAAAGGGGTCCTTGGGAGTCAGTGGCAATAGTTGGGGGTCATTGAATAGGGAAGACAAACCATCTGAAAAGGAAGCATCACTAGGAGTATGTATTAGAAGCCCCAAATGGGTCAGAGTGTGATAAGCTGGCAGAGTACTGTAGTTAAGAGGAGAAACTCAAGAAAGGAGTGAACCTGAGTTCAAGTCTCAGGTAGCCTATGTGACTAGCTTTTCCATCTTGAGTCAATTACTTCACCTTTCTGAACTTCGGTTTCCTCATCTGACGAATGGATATGATAGGAGTTCTTCCCTTATCCGCATCCTTAGGAGTTTCAAGGAGCTAACGCAGTACTGTGCCCTGTGTCTTGTTCAGAACAGGCATTCCATAAGTAGTACTTAGAACTTGGAGACCACCGAGGCTGCAGCTGACAGGCCTCAGGCGCGAAGTGAGTGGGAGGGAGGCGGGCAGCTAGACGCAGGCTGAAGGCTGGGGATTGTCACCTCCCCAGTCTAGCCCCCAAGTACAGGTTTCTCCACCCTGGCTGCATGCAATCAGGTTAAGCCCTTTTTAAGGAGTTTTTCTGTGTTTGTTTTGTGAGATGCCCAGGCCTGTTCCTCACCCGTATTCCATCTGGTGTACAGACAGAGTATCAGTACGTTTTTAATGTTTTTGAATTTCCTAAGTGTTTCTGACGTGCTGCCAGAACTGAGAGCCCCTGGTTTAGAAGACGCAGGCCTAGATGACCTTGAAGTCTGGGTCGTGCCCAGAAAGAGCTTGGAAGAGATACACGAGAATCTAGAATGAGGCCTGGGCTCTTGACCCGAGTGACTGGAAGGACAGAGTTGCCATTTTTCTGACATGGGAAAGACTGTGGGCGGGTGAGCAGCTACGGGAACACAGTGGTGAGTAGTGAAGCACTGGGGCTCCGGAGCTGCCCTCCTGGAGCTCACAAGGGGGCGGGGGCAGCAGGTGTGTGCAGATTGCAGCCCTGCCCTGTCCTAGGGGCTCTGGGAGCAGTCCTCACCGGGGTGGGAGACTCACGGTGCTTGGGGAGGCTTTGCAGGAAGCTCAGGCCCTCCACAGGGTGTGGGAGCAACTGAGAATGTAAAACTGCAGGTGGGAAAAGACCAGGCTGCAGGTGCTGGTGAGCAGCAGTGATAGGGGAGGAGCCGGGAACCGCTGGGCGGGACCCTGGGAGTGGAAACTGATGATGCCTTGGACAAGCCCTGTCTGGTCGTGGGCTTGTCGGTGAAAGTGTTCCCTTCTCGCTGTTTTCTCCTGGAGCACCTTTGCTTTGCTCTACTCCTGGCCCCAGAGCTATTGGCAGGCAATCTGCTTCTCCTGGAAGGACACAGTCGTTCTGCCCTTCACATGTGTGGCCTTTGAAGTTCCTCTTTCTGACAAGCAGAATGACAAAACAAAATTTGATGGACCTTTCACCTTTTTAACTGCCTCAGTCCCCTCGGACCTCTTAGCTTCTCTCTACAAGCAGTTTCTGCCACTTGGCTTTCCAAACTCCATCAGCCCAGAGACTGATTTACCAGGCCCTTTGGTTTTCTCCCTCCTTGACTGCCTCGACTGAAAGATTGGTTTTCCCACAGATATGGAAGTTATTAATACGTAGTATCAGTAAGTTGGGATTTACATAATCTTTGGGGAAAAGCCCTTACCTTGTGCCAAGATTTTAGGACAGTCGTACATCTTTATTGTGCTGTTCAAATGCTGTGACAGATTATCAGCCCAGATAAGTAATTCATTTTTGTCTACTTTAGTTTAGTTTTGTGTTCGTTTCCCTGAGACTTTCTGTGAGGTCAGCAATTTGCTGAGAGTTCCAGCTCCAGAGTTCTCCAAGGACCCAGCAATAACTATCACATAATGGGTAGGCAGGAAAAGGCATGCCAACACCCTGACAAACAATACAAATGCGTGTGCGCCACAAATTATCATAGCAACAATAAAGTACATGTTCTTTTGCTGATTCTTGGCACACATACGCATATGCACGTGAGTATATGTATCATAATCCTCATATGCCAGAATATACTCGTGTATATGTAATTTATCATGAAATTCAGAATTTCATGATAAATTACATATACATGTATATGAGAAAATATTAGTCATGCTGCCAAGCTGTACTCTAATCTATAGCCCTAAATTATCTTCTTTGGCAAGCTTTGAACCCTCCCCGTGGAGTATATTTCCACATGAAAGCATTTAGGCCAGTTTAAATCAAGTCCAAAGATTTAACTATCCAGTATTGGCTTTTCATAATCTGCTTTAATTGTTATTGATTTGTGTGTTTGGAAAGTGCCCGGAGATGATAAAGCCCTCCTGTCTGTTCCACCGCTGACCATTTCCTGGTTGATCTCTAGCCCAACCTTGGCTCTTCAATTGGTCTCTCTTTAGCACTTCTGCAGATGGTTGCATCTCCTGCCCTGCAGAGCTCCCTACTCCTGCAACAAATCAAATTATCAATAAAAAACAAACTGGTAAATAATAGGCAATTAAATAAAATCAATTACCGTATTTTCCGGCGTATAAGACGACCGGGCGTATAAGACGACCCCCTAATTTTACAGTTAAAACATAGGTTTAGGCCTATATTCGCTGTCTAAGACAGGCTAGTCTTAGACAGCGAATATAGGCCTAAACCTATGTTTTAACTGTAAAATTAGGGGGTCGTCTTATACGCCCGGTCGTCTTATACGCCGGAAAATACGGTATTCAAAGGCTGATTTAATATGGGAAAGCAATTGGAGCTTATTCAGCAGGGATGAGAAATAAAAGTGAAATATACACATCTATTCTAATTTAAAAATTAATATAATTAGAATCAGAATAGGGAAGTCAACCAGAAATGTCTGCCCAGGGCTTGACCAAGGTGCTGGCTGGGTGACATACCTTTCTGTGCTCATCTATGACAAGTCTTGTCTCCTTCGTGATGTCTGGGCTTTAGGCTCTCACATTTTCAGTAGCAGTCTGAAAATTTTTAGTTATCTTTTGGTCTTTGAGTGACTGATAATAGCAAGGGAAAAAGCCAGTTGTAGTCATGCTGTGAGGAGAAGACTGGTATTTAGGTGATGGATGAAGTTAAAATTTCACAGAACATTTTAAATCTACCAACTGGATTATAATTATCATCAATAACTTTTCCGCATCGCACCATCATTTATATGTGTCCATGTGAAGAAGATAAAAGTTTAAAACTCATTTAAACTGCTTCTTAAGGTTGGATAAAAAAGATCTAATGCAGGTCTTCCTCTAAATAGGAAAAGAATAACTCAGCTCCCTAAGAAATAGAGAAAAATCAGAACTTGAGCTTTGTACATCACTATGAAACTGTAACAATAAAGAATAGCGGGACTTAAAAATATGTGACAATAAAATCTCCCCTTTTTCAGTAAATTTGTGTAGAAACTATTCCATATCTGTGTTCTAAAGTTATTGCACAAGGGCTGTCCAGAAAGTATCCAACCATGCAATATGAAAAATGGAGGCATTATGGTTGGGGTTTTTTTTCCCAACCAGCCCTTGTATTTTGTTTAAAATCTAGTACTTTAAAATGTATGTTCAAATGGAAGGGAAAGGGAGAATAATTTCTCCTTTTAGAAATAAAGCAGCTAGGGATATGTTCCCATGGCAAAAAGAAAACACTAAGCAAATTAATGAAAATTAATTTTCTACGGCGTAAGCTTTAAAGTCAGTAGGAGACCAGTACTAGAGCGAGTGTGCAGGACTGTGTGCCGGGGAAACTTTCTGTTTTAAAAAGGGGAGTCTTACGGCGAGTAGTCATGCAGACACATGAGAAACAGATTATCCAGATAAATGCCTGTAGCAAAGAGCTTACTTCAATTGTGGGAAGGAGGTTGGAGGTGAAGGATTCAAGAAGAAGTGAGTCATTTAGGGTTAAATTCAAATTGCCCCAAACAATACTCGTATCGCAAGTAAACAACAAAACAAGGAAAGAGTATATGCCTTTTTCTTCTAAATGATAAGGGGAAGGTAAAACCCTTCATGAGAGCTGGGGAGGCTCATATGCTCAAATGCCCCGCCAATGAAAATCACCTGTGGCTTTGAATCTCAAGGAAGTTCCATTATGAATTTTCCATATAAGTGGGAGAGAAAACTTGTGGTTTTTAAATTTTTCTCTAAATTGTAAGTTTATTTTAGGTTTTTATATGCAAATTCCTTTTAGTTTTGCAATACTTTAAACAAGTGAATATTTGAATTTCTAATTTTTTTTCTTAATATTGGATAGTCATTCCCTACATAAAGTTGCTTGTGTGTCTATTTACAGAAGCCAAAGATTTAAATATGCAATTCAGAGTTATTAAAAATTGCTATATTACGTTGACTCAGCCACATTGTTTTGGCCTGGGAAACAGAACAAATAGACAAAGAACAAACAAACAAAAATATTGCTTAAGTAAATGTATGTACTATTTTGTTGCTTTTGGCTCTAGAATTTGTCTGCATTACCCTATTGGTTTCTAAAATTGGAAGGATAAACTTTAGACCCAAACTGACCTTTTCTTATATTATTTTTTCTTTTATCTCCAGTCTATTTAATGACTGTGTAACCATGCTTAGAAGACATTTGACAAGCATGCTGCTACTTCCTGTTGCTGTGCCTAGGCAGGTATCACTAACTGGTCATGGCGCTCCTTTTCCAGTGAGGTTGGAAGGGCTGCATAACCATGCATTGTTCAAGCAGCTACTGTGACTGATTGGAATTATCATGATGTCTTAGGGCCAGTGTCTCAGCTTCTAAAAATATTAAATACATGAGGTGAGAATTGTGCCAAATTGGTATTTTTTCATCACCTACAAATACCAAAACCTAGGAAAAAACAATAAAGGAAGTAGCAACAGTCATAATCTATTATCTATTTTGTTGCTATTCACTGAATGGATTTGTTCTCTCTGTGTTGCTATTTAAGTGCAACATAATTGCATATTATGGAGTGTATATACTACTTTAATAGAGCTTATTAGTTAGGCTTTGCCATAGCTATGTTTATTTGTTTCATTAGAGTGCATAAATACTTGGGGGAAGGAGGCTTTTTTAGGATGAAAAGATGGTTTTTATTATAGCTTTCTTTGCTTGGAGCTGATTTTTATAATTAACACATATTAGAGTCAAATGCAGCCATGTATTTTATGCTTACTGAAGTCTACATAATTTAACTTCTGTCAGTGGGCTGTTTGTGGAGTCGCATTTTCCCAATGGCCTCTGCACACTCTGGTAATGGTAATATTATAGTAATATGCTGGTCTATGCTATTTACACCATCGTGGGTATTGGGTAATCTTTTTGCAGAGTTTATACAATGTCACATTTTCTTGGTGAAAATGTTCATAGTAAAAGTTCACTTTAGCAATTCAACAGTCAGATCAGGCTAACTGATCAGCAGGTACAATCTGGGAGTTGGGATCAGAATGAAATAGACACAATATTGTGTTACTGACTTTGTTAAAAAAACACAAATTGAAAGTTTGAAGCTCTATTTTCTAAACTTCTAATTTTGCTACTGCTGTTCATCAGACCCATTTCCCACCTTCCTGGGCACGCAGGAAGCTGGACTACGTCTTCCAATCTTAGGTATACTGTAAAGGGTGTCCCAAAATTCACGCAAGAAGTAATTTTGATAGAAAACACAGATTTATAATTAAAAATTGTAAATTTTCATTGCTCAACAATGAAAACGTGTTGTTCTTTTGTGTAGCACTTAGTTTTTAATAATCCTGAACTGTCAGCTGTCACGCTGTCTTTTTTTCATTGGCAACACTTTACTGCACAAATGATGCAAAATTCAAATCTTGCGTGAATTTTGGGACACCCTTTAGTATGGTCACATGGCTCAGATCCAGCCTATAGAATGTAAGTAGAAGTGAAGCAAGCCACTCCAGGCCTAGCTCAGAAAAACTTCTCAGATTCGTCCTCCATGTTATTTCTTTCTCAAGCTTCATGCAGATAATAAGCACAGTGACCTCAGAATTCAACATTGAAGATGATGAAGCCAAAAGTTGGAAGGAGCCCGAATCTCTGAATCACCACCAATTAGGAGCACCCATTTGGGCTTTACAGGCACAAAAAGCAAACATGTATGATGTTTAAGCCATTATGCACAGTTTTTCCAAGCAATTCCTTTGTCAAGCGTTCTCCATCCAGGCAAATGTATAAGGGGGAGGAAAGAAAGTAGATGCAGTTAGGAGTATCATAAATTTCTAGATGACTTTTTCATCTGCATACTCTGATCCTCCCTTACCCATATTCTACTTCAGACCCCTAGCATGCCATACCAGGGCAGGGCAGGGGAAGCATTGTGGAAGAATAATGTATCAAGGAAACTGAGGCAAGGAAAGGTTAAGTAACTTGTTCAGTGTCACATAACTATGAAATGGCAAAACCAGGATTCAGAACTCCAAGCCCACATTTGTACTCACTGTTAGCCTGTCTCCTGAGTCCTGCTTGCCACATCAGACTACTCAGTTTTTGCTGGATTTCTTTAATGTGATGACCTCTGAATTGCCTGTAAGTACACTTTCTACTTGGTAGTTTTTCTACAATAACCTCTTAATACTAATTTGCTATCTCACGTCTAACCAACAACTTTACAACTTATTTCCCCTTGATACAAGTCAATGTTTTTGTTGGAGGCAAGATCTACTAGGGGGAATAACACAGTGTCCTCCAAAACAGTATCCATGACTTGTGAGCTGTCTTGCTGCCACTTCCTTAATTTACCTAGTTAGTTGACAGTTGAGTATAATGAAGGGGAAATTGGCTTGTTCCAGTACTAGAAGCATGTTGCTACAGGAAAGGCTAGGAATAGCAAACTGGCCTGTTTTACAGAACAAATAGATGGCTGGGAATACTCCCACATTCTAATGGGTTCTGGTGGAGCTCAGCAGTTTAAAAATGAGGCTTAGAGCCCTACTACCAAGGTTCAAACCCGAGTTTCTCCATTGACCAGCTTTATCCATGAACAAGTTATTTTGCTCCAAGCTTTGATCCCCCCATTTATAAATGGCATGATGTTGACAATAGTCATTTCATAGAGTTGTGATATGCTTAATAAGGTACTATGTATAAACATATAGAGATTTTCTATAAATGTTGGCTATTGTTACTGTTTTAAAGACTATCAAGCAAAACATCTTTAAAAACCGGCAGGGGGGAAAGCTGGGATGGCTAAGTGGGTTAAGCGCTCACTTTGAAGCCCCGAGGACTGAGGATCGAATCCCAGCCCCAGCCCAGGCGGACCCACATGCTGAACTGGGGTGCACCCCAGTTCAGTTCTTGCCAGGACCTATGTGGGAGGCTCCCGGCCCAGTTGCTGCCCTGCACAGCCCCACGCCCACCTGTGGAGTGAAACTATATGAAAAACTAATGTCAACTATGGAGACTGCTCTGGGCCCTCCCTCTTCTCTCTGTCTCTCTCTGTCTCTGTTTCTCTGTCAAAAATCAATAAAATCTTAAAAAAAAAAATTAAAAAAAAAACCGGCAAGGGGATTGCTGGGGGTGGGGGATGGGGGGTGGAGGTGGGGTGGCCCAAAGGACCAAGTTCAATCTGGAGGGCCCTTGGGAATGTATCGTTAAAAAAATATTTAATGTTGAAGACAAAGTGGGCAAGGCAACATAATAAGAGAACTTAGAACTTGGCAAAACTAGGTACAAATCCTGTTTCTGAAGCTAGCTAACTGGTCTTTATCAAATTATATAATCTCCAT
>PVKE010033022.1:0-18154 GCA_004027555.1 Craseonycteris thonglongyai
AGAGAGAGAGAGAGAGAGAGAGAGAGAGAGAGAGAGAGAGAGAGAGAGAGAGAGAGAGAACTGAACTGAACTTGGGGAGCTCCCAGCCCAGCATATGGTTCCACACAGGCCGGGGATGGGACCCTGGTCCCTGGTGCTGCAAAGTGAGCACTTAACCCACTGAGCTATCCTGGCTTCCCCTATGATACAAAACTTACATTTGTTCAGTACCAATTTATTTCACCACTGTTTTTGGTCCTCAAATCGACTCACACAATGGCCTCATACAGTGCTACAGATTACATTTCATAATACTATTATTACCAGATTAGACCAAAGATTAAGTTTGAGAATTGACAGCTCATGATAATCTTCTAGCCTCAAAAGAACAAGGGCACCTATGTTGCCGTATTCATCTTTGGAATACTTCCACATAGTACAATTCTTGGAATATAGTAAGTGCTCAATATAAAGTTAAAAAAAAACAACATAGTTCCCCCACCCCACCCCCTGCCACTGTTAGCAGTAGCTACCAGACTTAAATATGAGACCAAACAAAAACAGTAAAATATGTCGCTTCATATTTGTGATCTCTAAGCATTTGTAATATAAACAAAGGATACACTAAACAAATTCATCTTTACACCAAATGCAAGGATAACATTTACATTACTAAAATATTTCAAGCATTACACAAATTAATGGTACATTAATTACAATAATTCTTATCTACTGAAATGAAGCTGACTAACCTTTAGTTACCATTACTTTGCCTACTTGGAGTCACAGAATGCATTAGAAAGCAATTAAAATTACAAGTATACTTTACAAGTGGCACTGGAGTAGGATCTAGATAAGGAATGTCCAATCTTTGGTCTCCCTGGGCCACACTGGAAGAATTGCCTTGGGCCACACATAAAATACACTAACACTAATGATAGCAGATGAGCTTTTAAAAATATTGCAAAAAAAAGTATCATATTTTAAGGAAGTTTATAAATTTGTTGGGCCACGTTCAATGCGGCGCTGGGCGGCAAGCTGGACAAGCTTGACCTCGATCCCAGTCCAAACTCTGCTAACAATCAGACATATAACCTTGGGCAACTTTCCTTCTTTGAGTCTTAATTAAACTATTCATAAAAACAAATCATCAGGGACCTTCCCAGTCTTAATTAAAAACAAACAATCAAAACTATTCTTATCCACAAAAGTTCTACATTCAATTTTTCATTGTGTCAAATTTGATATCCTGAATGTTAGTTTGATACACTATTCGATAATCAAAAACTTAGCACATTTTCTAAAATTATTTAAAGACAAGTAACATATATAACTTTTACCAGCTTATATTAGGAACAACAGAAGAAAACCAAAAAAGAAACGTAAGCATGAAATAATCAAGCTTGCTTTACCAGTTGGGCTGACATGAACCACACTGGATTTTACAACAAAAAAAACCCAAACAACTGATACATAAATACATATATGCACATACATATATATACCCATATAATTTATATATACTTATATTGATATGCGTATGTTTGTATAAACTTTAAAACTTGTTTTTAATTATAAAATCAATGCTTGTTTTTGGAAGAAATTCAAACAGTATATTAGGAAACACGTGAAGTGCAAAGTAAAAACCCTTCCACCCTCCTCATCCTCCATAAGTAACCACTGTTAACAGTTTCTTATGTATCTTCCAAGAATTTATCTGAACATATTCAAATATATATATGTGTCTGTCTATGAATCTTTTTAACATAAACTGTTGCCATTTCTTGAATGACGGCAGAAAATATCTCAAACATCAGCTTCATGAGCATGCTAAATTCCTTGAAAGTAGCAGAGTTGTATGGCACAAAGTGGTATATGCTTTCAGAAATGTGCATTGTATTAAATACATTTAGTATTATTGCTTGGAGGCAACGTGGAGCAGCTGCACAGGAGTGGTGGGCAAGGAGCCAGAAAACCTGGGTTCTAATTTAAGTAGTCGAGTAGCCTTAGGCAAGCCCTGAAATTGTCCTGTGCCTTAGTTTCTGCTCTTGTAAAATTGCAAGGTTGAATTAAGATCTTTTCCAACTCAAAAATGTTATAATTCTAAGATGGCCGTCTGTAAGTGTTCTTTTGAACTGATTATAACAAATATTAAATAAAAAGAAACACTGTATCAACCACCATTCTTACCATAGTAAATTTTTATGCATCATTAGCTATCAAGGTATAGTAGTTCTGACAGAACTAGTGGCATAATTATATGTGAAAGCACAGTAGCAGATCATTAAAATCGGGTAGGTTTTAACAAAGCTTTGTTGATGTTTTTCTTTTTTTGGAAGAGGACCGTGGCTTAGTTTCAGCAATAACCACTCTCTCTCCTCCCAAAAAGAAAATAATTAAGTGTACAATATTACGGAGTTAAAAAAATGAAACTGAAAGGTAGATTAAATTACGTTTTACTCACATGCGACCCTGGGGAGGTGACTAGAGAAGCAAAGGTTGTAAAGAATTACTAGCTAATTTCCTCTTCCGTGAGTTCTTTGGCTCCTATTCTTTCTACTTCACACGCCCTCACCTTACATTCTCCACCCAAATCCATACAAGCTACAGGCATCGGATGGGGGTGGGGTGGGGATAGTCCCTTTGATCAATAAAAAAAAAAAAAGTTCTTTGACTCGATTTACCTTAGGAGTTATGGGGTTCAGGTTGGCACCCACCATCCCACGCCTTCTTTCGGCAGTCCCAGGAGCCTGAGCAAGGGAAGCCTTCTCGCCTACCATATAACGCGGGGCCCGAGAGGAAGAAGGGGAGAAAAGAAAAAGGGAGGGGAAGGAGGAAGCCCGTGCAGGCAGTACCCACCGTGCCAGGAGAGGCTGCCCGGATAGCCCAAGGCACCCAGCGCGGTCCAGAAGGGCGGGTCCTGGAGGAGGTACGGCCCAAACCCAATCTGGAAATGCCAACTCCGCACCGCGACCCGCCGAGCCTAAAAGGAAACGGAAGTCCCTTCTCCCTCACTCGCATCCACCAGCCCGCTCATCTCCCAGAGGTAGCCCGTGGGCCTCAAAGAGCCATGTGACGCTGTCCGACAGTCTCACGGCCCCAGCCGGCGCTGGGTCCCCCACAGCCTCCTTACCGTCACCCACGCCTGGAAGCCAGCCTCCCGCCCTGCAAAGCCCCTCCTTCTTTCCCTTCCGCCATTTTCGAACATACCCCTTGGGAGCGGGCGTCCTTCGCAGAGCGCTGAACTCGACCGGGGGGTCGCCGAAGTCTCCCTACTTCCCTGGGTGGTGAGAGGAGGGCAGCCGGGATAAGCGAAGCAACCTCTCTCCCTACTTCCCCCCACACCCCAGCAGGAAACTAGAACCTGAGAAAGCCGGCGCGCATGCGCTTGGGCACCGCATAGTCCCCGCCCCCAGCTCAAGCATTTCCTCTTTTGGCTTCGAGGTGTATTTTGTTTTTTTGTTCCCTCCACACCCCACGGTTTTTTCCTGCTGGGTTCTGGGGTTGAGAAGCAGCGAAAAAGGGTACCGTTAAAGGATAAAAAGATAGAGAAGAGGGAGACCGGGATGGCTCAGCGACTTAAGCTCTCGCTTTGCAGCCCTGGGGGACGGAAGATGGAATCCAAGCAGGCCCCATGCGGATCCATATGCTGAACTGGGCTGATATGGGGGCCCCCAGTTCGGTTCTCTCCGCCCCTCCACCACGGGGCTAGAGGTGGCATGCCTCCCATGAGGGAGGCCCCCAACCCATTCCCCTCCTTGCGTGGCCCCCGCCCACCTGCGTGGAATGAAACCATGTCGAAAAAACAGGTTACTACAACTATGGAGACTGCTCTGGGCCCTCCCCTTCTGTTTCTGTCAAAAACAATAAATCTTAAAAAAAGAAGAGAATGAACATGTTGAGTTGTTACAATAGATCTGTCATTGTGGTGTCCAGATAACATGTTCTTTGTTGTAATTTGGATAATCCTGTGAGGTAGGCACCCTCTTATTGAACCCATTTCACAGAGGCAATTGAGGCCTAGACAGAATAACTATCCCAATAGCACACAAATAATAAATGAGGGAATGAGATTACAATATGATCTGTGTCCAAGGAGGGAAGGAAAAAAGGAGAAAGTGAGGGCAGGAAGGGGATTCGGAGATGAAAAGAAAAAGAATAGGGAAGACAGCAGAAGGAAGAGAAACAAAGGAAATCTGTGTACATGAAATGCAAGTTTTATCTTAATATGCTGTAGGATTTTCTCAGATGAATTTTGTTTTACAAATGGACTTTTATACAGGCTAGTGTAGTGAGGCAAGAGGTTCTGAATGAAGATGTTTCATTTTAAGGGGAAGATCATAAATATCAAATGGATCCTCAAGTGACTTCAGCCCTTCATGAAAAGGGAACTTGGTGGGAGGGAAGACTTCTTTTTTGTTCTTAGGCATTTGCTAAGATAGTATCCCCTTAGATCCTTCCAACTCTGAGAATCTCACATCTGACTTATTGCAATAATAATTATTACAGCAACTTTATAAAATATGTAACTATCATTATTCCCATTTTACAGATGAAGACACTGAGGTTTAGAGAGGTTATGTAGCTTGTCCAAAGTCACATGGCTAGAATTTTGGGGGGAGCTGGAGCTGTGATTCAAACCTAGATCTGTCTGATTATAGGTGTGTCTGATTATTATTACCCAGTTTCCTAACTGGCCTCTCTATTCCTGGACTGATTCCCCCACAATCTAGCCTGCATAAGGACATCTGAGTTAAATGTGCAGTACCACCTCCAGGAAGGATGTTAAAATTACCTGGCTTCATGTTCACTCTCTCCTTGGGCACCCTACCTATCTTCTAACAAAATGAAACTACTCATTGTGCACTTGCCCATCCCTAGCTTTCCTGCCCCTTCTGTTCATTTGCTCAAAATGCTCCCTCTGCTAGGTGAAAACACTGCTCCTACACAAAGCCTTCTCTGATTTCCTTAGCTGAAGATCATCCTATCTTCTTCCTTTTCAACTCTCCTGGCAGTTGAATTTTTGTTTTTGGATTAGTTAGCAAAATATTTAAAAATTATGGTTAGGGGAAGCCGGGATGGCTCAGTGAGTTAAGAGCTCACTTTGCAGCCCCGGGGACCGAGGATGGAATCCCGGCTCGGGCCCGTGTGGACCCATATGCTGAACTGGGGATTGCCCCCAGTTCAGTTATCACTGGGGCAAGACCCAGGCCCAGTTCCTGCCCTGTACAGCCCCGCCCACCTGTGGAATAAAACTATGTGGAAAAACCAATGATGTGCAACTATGGAGACTGTTCTAGGCCCTCCCCCTTCTCTCTGTCTCTGTCTCTGTATCGCTCTCTGTCAAAAACAATAAATAAATCTTTTAAAAAATAATTATGTTTAAATGTACGTAACATAAAAATTGCCAATTGATCCATTTTTTTTTAAAGAATTATTTTATTGATTTTTGGCAGAGAGAAACAGAGACAGAGAGATACAGAGGGAAGGGGGAGGGCCCAGAGCAGTCTCCATAGTTGACATTAGTTTTCCATATAGTTTCACTCCACAGGTGGGCACAGGGCTGCACAGGGCAGGAACTGGGCCGGGAGCCTCCCGCATAGGTCCCAGCAAGAACTGAACTGGGGGCACTCCCCAGTTCAGCATGTGGGTCCGCATGGGCCGGGACCGGGATTCGATCCTCTGTCCCGGGGCTTCAAAGCAAGCGCTTAACCCCCTGAGCCATCCCAGCTTTCCCCTTGATCCATTTTTTAAGTGTAGAGTTCAGTGGCATTATGTGCGTTCACCATTCATCTCCAGAACGTTTTCATCTTACTTAGCAGTTGAATCTGTGCCTTTCTTTGTCATGAAGCACAGTGCTTTCTGCAATGCAGTATAGCTACTGTGTACATGTCTTATCTAACCTATGTTGTTAAGTTCATTTTGTAGCAAGATCTTGTATGTCTAAATCATTTTTGTAATTCCTCCAAAACCCTTGGAGTTATCTTTAGTTCTGCTCTCTCCTATCTGGATCCAATCTATCACTAAATCCTATCATCTCAATTTTCAAAATATAGCCAGAATATCACCAGTTCTCATTAACACCACTGTGCCCCTAAATCTCTCTCTCTCAGATTGTGAAAGCTTCTTCACTTGTCTCCCAGCAAACATCCTTCTCCCTCCCCAGTGTATTTATTCACACAGCAGCCAAAGTTATACTAATAAGTCAGATCGTTTTAATTTATCTGGTCAAATCTCTTTCATGGCTCTTTATTTCAAAGTGAAAGCCACAGTTTTATAATGGCCTACAAAGGCTGTTTTAGTGATGATCTCCAGTGATCTTTACCTCTTACTTTTCACTCCCTTGAGTATTTCCCTGCTATAATGAACAAGAGCTGACCTGTGAAAGTGATGGCATGTAACTTAAAAGGTTAGGTCATAAAAAGCATTGTGATTTTTGCCTTGTTCTCCCTTAGATTGGTTGTTCTAGGAGAGACAGCTGTCATGTAATGAGGATCCATGACAAACAAGATGTGAAGAGGCCCACACAAGGAAAAACTGGGTCCTCTCCTTCTTCACATCTCCTCCCTCAACCACAACCAATACCAACTTGCCAACCACGTGAGTAAGCCACCTTGGAAGAGGATTCTTCAGGCTTAGACTTCAGATAATTGCAACCTCTTGAGATTTAGAATCAGAACCACCCAGCCAAGCCACTCTTTAATTCCAGTGTATTGTTGTTTTAAATAGTTAAATTTTAAGGCACTTTGTTACCTAGCACTAGCTAACTGATACAAAAACCCTACACAATCAGGACATTTATTTTTAATGTTCTCATCTCCTACTACTCCTTCCCCTTGTTCCTTCAGTTTTCCTGCCTCAGGACCTTTGCACTTGCCATTTACTCTGCCTGGAACACTTCCCCAGAAATCTCCAAGGCTTATCCATCACTTCCTTCAAAATTTTGCTTAATTGTCACCTTCTCAATAAGACCTACCGTGACCACCATATTTAAAATTAAAACTTCTCTTTTTAGCACTCCCAGTCTTCTAGGCTTTCCTTTTTCATTTTTTTTTTCATGGTTATCTATCACTTTTTAAAATGCTATATGGTTCTCTTACTCATTGTGTTTATTTATTGTGACTCTCCCCTTTTCACCCCTGCTAGAATATAAGCTCCAAGAGGACAGGGATCTTTTTTCATTCAATGATGTAGTCCAAGTGCTTAGAACAATGTAGGTACTCAAAAGATATTTATTGAATGAGTGAACAAAACTTTCATAAACATGCCAGACCCTCAGTAAATACTTATTGGGCATTTTGTCAGTTGGAAGATGTGAACAGCAAAGGCAGGTGTACCTGAGATATGGTATCTAGATTTTATATGTGGGGTAGGCCGACCAGATGTACCATTTTAAATAGGACCAAAAAAAATGGTACTGTTCCATTTCAAATGGTACGTATTGTCAACCTAGTGTCGCTGGACTAAATTCAAGGTGTGAGTAGGCTGGCCATATGTACCATTTGAAATGGGACAGTACCATTGTTTACTGTCCTGTTTAAAATGGTATATCTGGTCAGCATAATGTAGGGACACATAGAGTTGTAAAGTTAGAACAAAATGTATGGAGAGGTTACTCTTACCTACACAAGGATGTTTTTTGTAATTATTTTTTATTGAGGAGGAGGAACATATCCAGAGAGGGGAAGAATGAAGATACTTAGCTTGAACCATATGAAATTGCCAATGTTTCATCATTGCCGAATATCACAAGAAGCAACTTAATATGGTTCAACCTCATAGGAGAAAGGAAATTGATGGCATAAAGACTCAGGAAATGACAAAGAAATGACATCAAGTATGAGTAGTGGCACTAGCCTTGAATAGATAAAAGGACACATCATCAGAGGCTTAGGGGCATGAGAGTATGGATAAGTAGAGAGGAGTTTTGAGAGTGGTCACCACACCTCAATGGAAACTGGATTCTATGGAAAGTAAAAGGTGTAGTAATCTGCTGAGGAAAACAGCAAGGGTTTAGAACATTTTTTTTTTTGCAAAAGTAATTGTAAGTGAAAGCCTAAATAAATAAATAAATAAATAAATAAATAAATAAATAAAATAACAGAGTTGCTTTTAGTGAGGAAATTGGAGTGAGCTCCAACTTCCAGGCCTTGCCCTTGGTGTCATCAATTTTATGTACTTTCTTCTGATAGGAAGGGGTGCATAATTGGATAGGATTACTCTTTTTTTTTTTTTTTAAGATTTATGTATTTATTTATTTTATTGATTTTGACAGAGAAAGAGATACAGAGACACAGAGAGAACTGAACTGGGGGCACTTCCCAGTTCAGCACATGGGTCTGCATGGGCCGGGGCCAGGATTCGATCCTCGGTCCCCGGCGCTGCAAAGTGAGTGCTTAACCCACTGAGCCATCCTGGCTTCCCCTACTCTTTTTTTTTAAGGATTTATTTTTTATTGTTTTTGACAGAGAGAGAGAGAGAGAGAGAGAGAGAGAGAGAGAGAGAGAGAGAGAGAGAGATACAGAGATAGAGAGAAGGGAGAGGGCCCAGAACAGTCTCCATAGTTGCACATCATTGGTTTTTCCACATAGTTTCATTGCACAGGTGGGCGGAGGCTTCCCAGGACAGGAACTGGGCCAAGGTTTCACCCCAGTGAGAACCAAGCTGGGGGCACTCCCCAGTTCAGCATGTGGGTCCACACTGGCCGGTGCCGGGATTCAATCCTCAGTCCCCGGTGCTGCAAAGTGGGCGCTTAACCCATTGAGCCATCTCAGCTTCCCCTGGATAGGATTACTCTTGATTCATCATCAGATCACAGCCTTTGTGAAGATTCATTCATGTTGAACAGTTTTTATTGCCAACAACTGCCCTTCAGACTTCTGACTTTTCCTTGGGTGTCTTGATTGCTAACCTCTCACTCTTTGCTGACAGAAAGACTGCAACTATAATTTCCTCTCTTTAAGCAGTCATAATTATGCCTGCCCTTATCTTGTGTCAACCAAACTAGCACCTCCAGCCAGCCCCTCTCCTTCTCCTTCTGTGCCTTTATCTTCCATAGACCCAGTTATACAGAATAGACTTGTTGCTTGTTTAGGATGGATACAGAAGAGCACACTCACCTCAAGCTAATGAAAATTTTCACCTAGGCTTGCTTTCTTTCCTGAAAATTTATTGTTGTTATTAAAGAGCTTAGTGCAGTGGTTCCCAACCTTTTCCCACATGTGCTCCCCTATTAAACTTATTTCTATAAGTTGTACCCTTTGTTTTTAAAACGGCTATTTTAAAATATGGACGTTTTTGTTTAGTGCTTGTCTAATAGAAAATAATGGAAGTGAGGTAATAAGTTAGGAAAGAAAAATTACTACAGTAGGGGATGCCAGGATGGCTCAGTGGGTTGACTGCACTTCTTGCAGCCCCAGGGTCCGAGGATTGTATCCTGGCCCCAGGCTGCGTGGACCCATATCTGAACTGGGGTTTGCTTCCCATGCGGGAGGCCCCCAGTTCGGTTCTCACCAGAGTGTGTTTCCCATATAGGTGGCCCCTAGCTCTCAGGGGCATGTCTCTCTTGCGGGAGGCCCCCAGCCTGGTTCCTGCCCTGCGCAGATCTGTGCCTGCATGTGGAGTGAAACTATATTGAAAACTAATGAAGTACAGTTATGGAGACTGCTCTGGGCCCTCCCCCTCTCTCTCTCTCTGTCTGTCAAAAACAATAAAAAAAAGAAAAAAAAGAAAAGAAAAATTACTACACTAAAAATACAAACCACAGACTTAATTTCATAATATTCAGGGAAGCCGGGATGGCTCAGCAGGTTAAGCGCTTGCTTTGTAGACCTGGGATCTGAGGATTGAGTCCCAGTCCCAGCCCCAGCCCGTGCAGACCCACATGCCTGGGTGAGCTTCCCATGTGTGAGACCCCTAATTCAGCCCCCAGCTCATGGGGCATTCTTCCCATGCAGGAGGCCCCTGGCCCAGTTTCTGCCCTGCATGGCCCCCGCCCACCTGTGTGGAAAGAAATCATGTCAAAAACTGAGGAGGGCCAACCATGGAGTCTGCATTGGGCTCTCTGCCTTCTCTCTGTCTCTCTCTGTCAAAAACAATGAAATAAATCTTTAAAAATTCATATTTGTAACAGTTAAATATTGATAATGATGACCAAGTACTTAACAAACTTTTAATTTATTGTTAATACTAATATTTATTTGTGTTATCTGAAAAGTCTGTAATAATTTTTATGTGGATCACTAGCCAATTGAAACTTTGTTAGTGAGATCCTTGATCTTGATTGGATGCACTTAGTTCCTTGAAACCATGCTCAAAAGATGCAAGGTGCAGTATTAAATCTGGACTTGCATTAAGCTTGTTGTGATACTTATTTTTTATGAAAGTGTAAGAAGAAAAAGCTCTCTCCACTAGTTCAATATTAGTAAATGGCAAGAGGTATCTGAGTGTCTTCTCACTGAGCTATTTGTATTACTCACTGACATCTACCCAGAGGTAATAGGACGCTTTCTTTTAAAAACCAAATTTAAAGGACAATCAGTTGAAAGTTCAATTAATTGCTCATTTTTATTGATTGCTAACTTAACTTCTTTGAAGAATTCTTCAACTGTAATCCAGTTGTTTTCTTTTCCATATTGAGGGAAGTATTTATAAAAGGACATTTTAAGACCTTCCAAGTGACTAACAATATTATCTTTCACATTTTGGGATAGGTGCAAGTCATTCTCAGATAAGTTGTAAAGAGATTCAAAAATTTCAGTCTGACCTCTTTGAATACACGCTTTCCAAACATCCAGTTTTTTTAATTGATTCATTTTTTTTTTTTGACAGAGAGACAGAGAGAAAGGGGAGAGCCCAGAACAGTCTCCATAGTTGTACATCATTAGATTTTGACATAGTTTCATTCCACACAGGTGGGCATGGGGTCACTCAGGGTGGGAACCAGATCGGGGACCTCCCTCATGGGAAGCATGCCCTGGGCAGGAACCGAACCAGGAACCTCCCAGGTGGGAAGTACACTCCAGTTCAGCGTATGGGTCCTCACAGGCTGGTGCCGGGACTTAATCCCCAGACCCCAGGGCTGCAAGGTGAGTGCTCAACCTGCTGAGCTATCTTGGCATTCCAATAATCAACTCAATTTTGTCAGTTACTTTGAATATAGTGATTGAGCTGTTTTGAAGTCCCAAGTTGAACTTGTTTACTTATAGAAAAATATCTGATAAATATGTAAGACTTTGAAGCCAATCACTATCCTGAAACTTTGGAGCAAGAGGGAAACAATGGTCTTCAAAAATACTTGGACTTCATGTCTAAGTTCAAAATCCATGTAAGTACCTTGCCACAAGATAGTGACCTTACCTCCTCATGCAAAAGTAATCTGCTGTGAATGATGTTCGTTTACTCACATGTGCTTTAAGCAATCTGGGTTTTTGTGGTTGTAACCTAATAAAATTTAGAACTTTTACAGCCTCATCAAGGA
Source organism: Craseonycteris thonglongyai (assembly GCA_004027555.1). Taxonomy (NCBI): domain Eukaryota; kingdom Metazoa; phylum Chordata; class Mammalia; order Chiroptera; family Craseonycteridae; genus Craseonycteris; species Craseonycteris thonglongyai. The sequence continues at coordinate 11,459 of PVKE010033022.1, forward strand.
CATCTTTTAGTTCACTAGAAAGAGGCTTGGATGTAAGACTTAGTCTATGAATGTAGCAGTGACTCCATGGTACATGGGGAGCTACTTTAATTTGGCCAGGTAGGACTATAAAACAACCTGACATAGGCTTGCCTCTGTCAGTACATACCGGTACACCACAGCAATTCAACAAACTAATGTCCTTTTCAATGAAATAACCATTGATTGCATTAAAAATATCTTTACCCATGGTATGCTCTGTCAATGGGCAACAAAGCAACATGTTTTTTTATTTTCATTTCCTACCAAGTACCTCATGATGATGAGCAAAAGAGATAAATCAGCAACATTTACACTTTTATTGACCTTGATGGAAAAGAATTGACCTTTTCTAATTCTATCTGCTACTGCAGCTTAAACATCATCAGACGTTTTCTGAATTCGTGGTGACATTGTATGGTTTGAAAAAGAGATAGTATTGATTTTGCGGACATGTTCTCCCCCAAACATACAAAAAACAGTATTCTTAGTACAAGGGGAAATGAAATCTTTGACTGTGGTGTGGTTTTACCACATTTAAAGATTAATTTTATTGTTTTTTACAGAGAGAAACAGAGACAGAGAGAGTTAGAGAGAAGGGGGAGGGCCCAGAGCAGTCTCCATAGGTGTACATCATCAGCTTTTGACATGGTTTCATTCCACACAGGTGGGCAGGGGCAGTGCAGGGCGGGAACTGGGCTGGGGGCCTCCTGCGTGGGAGTCGTACCCCCATGAGCTGAGGACCAAGCCAGGGTGGGGCCAGGACTTGATCTTTGAACCTGGGGCTGCAAGTCGAGTGCTTAACCCACTGAGCCATCCTAGCTTCCCTGGTTTTACCACATTTAGCTATGTGATAAGCAATATGGTATGAAGCCTCAACTGCATTTTTATTTTCTCTCTTTCCTGATGTCATGTATGAAGTAACAGTTGAATGCTTTTCTAAGCATCCAACTGAAAATAATGTACTTCTTTGTTTTTATACATGGAATGTTTAGTTTCTAAATGTCTTATCAGTAGAGAGAGTTTCATACAATCATTGGATAATATTTCCCCACACACATTACACAAAGGCTTAGGACAGTCATCATCCCTTACAAATGAAAACTTGTATTTTATACTCTCTTCAGAGTATTTCCTTTTCTTCTGTGTAGTATCTGAGGCATGAACCTTTTTACTGTCTCCCAGTGTGGGTGTACTCGGAGCTGTGGACACACGTTGAGAACTACTAGGAGATGGGTTATAATCCACATTGAGTTTTAGTTTTTTAATTGTTCTTGTTTTCAACCACTGATCTACAACTGACACACTTAAAAATCACTGACAATAATAACTGAAACTATGTTAAACATTAAATAAAAAACTACTTGAAAAGAATAACAGTTAAAGACAACACACTTGCTTTTACTCCTTCAATAACTAAACTGATCAAACAGTCTGGCTCTAGATGTATTTATATGTTGGGGAAATTCAAGAAACATTGCAAATGGTTTGTTCTCAAACTACATAGTGATTGGTAGAAGAGTGGTTTGGGGGAAGGGTTCATAGCCATGCCCTCACCAATCATTATTTGCTAACATGCTCTAATTTTGAAGTGTCTCCATTAATGGTGATTCACACTTAACATTTACTGTCCCATAACTAACATTTTGTTGTGTTTTTTACTTGTTTTTTTTGCCCTTACTGATTATTTTTCACATACCCCTGAAAAGCTCAGCATGTACTTCTGTGGGTATGGGTATCACTTCTTGGGAACCAATGGCTTAGTGCATAGTCTTTGATGTCATCTAAACTTGTTTCTTATCTATAAAATAGAGGTTTTTATTTCTTCTTCTTACCTCATTACTTTCAAATATAGTAACATTAGATGCTCTTAATTCTCATCAGGAAAACATAATGTGTTATGTTTCTCATGTATATAAACCTATTCACCTAATAATAGTGGGATCTACTATAAAGGACTGTGGCTGGATACCATCTATGCCTCTACCTAAATGGGTTGTTTCCACTTAGCATTATTCTCTCTCCTCATTATCACATTTTTCTTTTCAACTTGGTCACCTGGCATTTCTGTATCTAATACATTCTGTCTGTTAAAATCCAACATTCCAACAACATCAAGGTCAAGGTATTGTCATGGTGTGCCTGGAGTAGGGTGGAGGTGAAAGCTACTGGAGTTGAGGGCCAGGAGAGAGACTAACATGTTGGAGGGGTCATTACCAAAGATGGTAGTCAGATTTGTGTTTAGAAGGGAAGACTGAACCAAAGGCCACAAATGTCAATGGATGTGAGGGAATGGCCTGAATATATATATAGGTAAGAATATTTAGCATTTACTGACTACCCTATGCCAGAAACTATATTATCTCTCATAATCCTCTCAGTAACCTTATGAGCCAAGTATTCTTTTTATTCTTATCTTGATTCATATCTAGAATGGTGCCTAGGGGAAGCCAGGATGGCTCAGTGGGTTAAGCGCTCACTTTGCAGCCCTGGGGACAGAGGATTGAATCCCGGCTCCAGCCTGTGTGGACCCATATGCTGAACTGGGGAGTGCCCCCAGTTCAGTTCTCACCAGGGCGAGACCCCTGCCCAGTTCCTGCCCTGTGCAGCCCCACCCACCTGTGGAATGAAACTATGTGGAAAAACCAATGATGTGCAACTATGGAGACTGTTCTGGGCCCTTCCCCTTCTCTCTGTCTCTCTCTGTATTTCTCTCTATCAAAAACAATAAAAAAAAGAATAATAAAATAGAATGGTGCCTGGCATATAGTAGGTACTCAAGACAGATCAGGTCACAACTCCACCTAAAATGTTGCGATGGCTTCTCACTTTGTGGAGGCAAGCACAGGGTGCTATGGGACCCCAGAGGAGTGCTCCAGACTGGGGGAAGAGTGGATTAGAGCTAGTTCCACCAGGACTTCAGTCTTAAAGGACAACCAAGTGTTAGCTAGATGAAGCAGTTGGGAGAAAGGCATGCTAAGCAGACATGTCATCATGTGCTAACTCATGGGATTGAAATAAAACAGCACACATTTGGGAAATGGCATTTAATGCCTTGTGGCTGGAGTATAGCTGCTAACATTTATTGAATATTTTATGTTCATAGTGTGTTAAATGCATTACATAGATGATCACATTTAATCATAGTGCAATGCCAAGGATAAGAAAACTGGGGACAGAGAGGTTAGGTTGCCCAAGGTCTCAAAACTAGTAAGTGATAGAGGTGTACCATCCTGCTTCAAATGCTACATATGGTCAGCCTAGTCTTACCAGGCTAAATTACAGGTGTCAGTAGGCTGACCATATATATTTTTTGAAATGAGACAATAACTTTACTATTGTTTTCTGTCTCATTTTAAATGGTATATCTGGAAAGCCTACAGATAACTCTTCTTCCTGTGTCTTCTCATGATCTTCCATTTTGGTGTGTCTTACAAAGACATCAGTCATACTAGATTAGTGTACACCCGAAGAGGAGCTAAATATATGGTGATGAAAAGGAAGCTGGCCGGGGGATCAACACATATTGTAACACATGGACAAACTACTGTAGAGTTGTACATCTGGAACCTATGTAATTTTTGCTAACCCATGTAACCCTAATAAATGTAATTTAAAAAGACTCATTTTAACTTAATTACCTCTTTAAAGTCCCTATTTCCAGATGCAATCAAATTCTGAACTATTGGGGTTTAGGACTTCAATATGTGAATTTTGGGGGAACACAATTCAGTATATAACACCTTGTGAGGCACATTAAATAATTTGACCTTTATCATACAATTTGGTGTTTCCCAAAGCTGGTGGTGAACTGGAATCACCTGAAGATCTTTTTGAACCTACTCATTCCTGCATACTCTGTGGTCCAGTGATTCAGTGTCAGTAAATCTGGGCTAGGTTTGGGGAAAATGTAAAGCTCCCTCATGCTTTCCAGCTGATTCTGGTGCTGCCAAATTTGAGAACCACTTCTGAAGGCAACAAAACCATCAAAATTGTTTTAAGTAGCATAGTGAAGTGATCAGAGTTTGATTTTAGAAAAATCACTCTCGTATAGTAATGTAGGAAATGGATGTGGGGGTCGTGGTGAGATGACTTAGGAGTTGAATACAGGAAATGAGGGAGTTCACAGAGGCAGTGTGAATGGAGTGCAAAGGCAAGATTTCAAGAGCTGTGAAGAGGGGTCATTTGTGAGTAGAAGAAATAGGAAGCTGGAATGAGTGAGACAGGTTCCTTTAAAAATCATTTCCAGAAGCCTTATTAAATTTGCATTTACACCTTATTAACTATTCCTAGTTTCAAGGAAGAGTGGAAAGTATATTCTTTTATCTGGGAACGTTACCATGCAGAATAAATCAGGGTTCTATTTGGAATGATAGGAGGATGGATTTTGGGTAGACAGCTAGTTGTCTTTGCCACCATAATAGTCATTCGTTGAAAAACTCAATATCATAAAGATATTTTCCCCAAATGAATCTAAATATAGATCCTGTGCAATTCCAATTAAAACAGCAGCAGAGATTCTAATGAAATTCAACAAACTAATTCTAAAATTCATATAGAAGAACAGTCAAGAATAGCAGACAGGGGATGCCGGGATGGCTCCGTGAGTTAAGCACTCGCTTTGCAGCCCCAGGGATTGAGGATTGAATCCTGACCCTGGCCTTGGCCTGTGTGGACCCATATGCTGAAATGGGGTGTGTTTCCCATGTGGGAGGTCCCCAGTTTGGTTCTCACCAAGGCAAGCTTCTGATGTGGGAGATCCCGAATTGGCCCCTGGCTCAAGGGGGCATGCCTCCCATGCAGGAGATCCCCAGCCCAGTTCCCACCTTGTGCGGCCCCCGCCCTCCTGTGTGGGATGAAACCATGTTGAAACCGATGATGTATAACTATGGAGACTGCTATAGGCCCTCACTTTTCTCTCTGTCTCTGTCAAAAACAATAAAAATAAAATCTTTAAAAAATGAATAGCAAAGACAATTTTGAGAAAAAGAAACAAGGTATGGGGACTTGACCTTTTAGATATCAAGACATGTTATGTGATTTAGTGATTTTGAGGATGTGATGTGGTCTACACACAGGCAAAAAGGCAAGGCCAATGAAACCGAAAGTAATGACTGAACAGGTTTCCATATGGAAACTTATATATGACCAAGGAGGCATTATAAATTTGTGAGGGAAGAATGGATGGACCAGTCAAGAAATGCTGCTGTGTCTATCTGGACTATGTTGGGGGGTAAAATATATTTCTCTACTTGATAGCCTACAAAAATCAATTCCAGGTTGGTTAGAGTTATAAATGTAAAAAATTAATTTTTAAAGAAAATAGATATAATTTCACTATGGAGTAGGAAAAGGTATCTCAGACAAGTGGTTTTCATGCTTTTTGCTCTCAGATTTCTAAAAGAATTTTGAAAATTTATGGATCCTTTTTCACATACTTAATGTGACATAAGAATGTTTCCATTATAAGTTAAAATAATTACAAAGGATATAATTTTCAATTTATTGTAAAAGTTGGTATAAATCTCAAACCCATGATTTTTAAATTGTTTTTTTCATTATTATTTTAAATGAAATGTAAATATGTAGTGATTTGATATCCACTGTTCATTTTAAAATTAAAAACAAGCTCTTAACACCCAGAAAATGTATACATATTTTTGTCTTTCATTTTTGCATCTTTTTTCTCCATAAAATTTTATCTTAATGCGATGTATTTTTTTGCTTAAAAATCTTTTTTTAAAGACTTATTCTATTGTTTGAGAGAAAAAAAGAGAGAAGGAGGGGCAGAGCAGTCCCCATACCTGCACATCACTAGTTGTGATATTGTTCCATTCCACACAGGTGAATGTGGGGCCACACTGGGCGGGAACCAAACTGAGTGACTCCCACATGGGAGACAAGAACCTTCACCACGGGACTCAGTGGCTACCAGTTGTGCTGCAGTTTAGAACATAGGCCTGCTCAGGTTGAGATTTAATCCTTGGACCTCACAGTTGCAAGGCAAGTGCTCAATTTGCTGAGCTATACCAGAATACCTGCTTTCAATTTTATATTCTACATATGAGTGAAGTCATATGGTTCTTGTTTTTTTTTTTTTCTGGCTTACTTCAATTAGCATGATGATCTCAAGGTCCATCCATGCTGTCACAAATGGCTGTATTTCATCTCTTCTTGTACAGCAGCCAAGTAACATTTCATTATACACATATACCACAGCTTTTATATCCAGTCATCTATAAAAAGACACTTTGATTGTGTCCATGACTTGGCCACCATGAAGAGCACTACAATAAACATTGGGGTACATGTCTTTGCAGACTAAGGTTTTCAAGACTTTTGGGTAAATACCTAAAAGGGGTATTGCAGTCATATGGTAGCTCCAATCCCAATTATCTGAGGAACCTCCATACTGCCTTCCATATGGTTGTACCAATTTGCATTCCCACCAGCAGTGTATGAGGGTTCCTTTTACTTCTCAGCCTCTCCAGCACTTGTTATCCCTTGTCTTGTTGATTATAGCCATTCTAACAGGTGTAAGATGGTATCTCATTGTGGTTTTTATTTGCATCTCCCTAATTGCTAGTGATGTGGAGCATTTTTTCATATATCTGTTGGCCATATGTATGTCTTCACAAGAGAAGTGTCTGTTAAGGTCATCTGCCCATTTTTTAATTG
>PVKE010033023.1:0-18153 GCA_004027555.1 Craseonycteris thonglongyai
AATGGTGTTTTCCCTTGAAAATCTATAAACCAAAATTTCTATTTAAAATATTTAAAAATATTTTCTTTACTTTTAAACTTAAAGTAACCAATTGTGTTATTCAAAATTTCTTTAATATAGTTTTCTTCAATACAGTGCATTACTTCATGAATCCCATTATTTGCTATTCTAGACCAGTATACTATGAATATTTGCTTGCTCTGGTACCCGTTCTAGGTAGAAAATTAGTTTTTGAACAAATTCAATATACCTGGAAAGATTAAGTATTCGAAATTACCATTGTGTCATTCTTACAAAATTTAATTTTTCTGCAGGTAAACTTTTCAAATAATGTCAAATTTATTGGCTTGAATCACAGCCTGGAAAGTAATAGTTCATCTGGAAAGTAATAGTTCATAGAGATGTAAGTGATTCTTCACAGATTAGAACTTGGGTCTTTTGTTCTGTCCTTCATTTTCTTCTTGTATTTTAATCAACAATCAGTTTTATTTGGGGGGGGGGTATTAATAGAAAGGAATGTCCCTTGCTTTTCTCTATGCATTTCTCTGTTTGAACAACACAACTGTCTCCTCCATGGAAGCATAGAAAGCCATAGGGTGAAGGCAGCAGGATAAAGACCTAAGACTTCACCATGGACCCAAATATAAAATCCTGACTTAAGAAGTGGAAAAGGCCAAATCACAAAGCAACAACCACTACCTCTATCAGAGAGGTGGCAATTGGCTTGATCATACAGTGTGCTTTCTAATGTGCCATAACCACTAAAAATACATTGACCAGCTCCAATACAAAAAGGTGCAACAGACAGAAGCTTGACTGCTGTCTATTTCAGTACATTTTTATATGCAGTAACATTCTCATCAAACTTCAGTGGCAACTCTTAACATTTTACTAAGACCAGGTGATTTGTTTCAATAAATCAGAAACCGCAAGAGTGCCATCGATTTCTTTCCATTTCTCTTAGATTTATACTGCTTTGTTATTTTGAAGTTAAAGTATTTTGTTTCCTTTAAAATTTGTTTCATTCACTTGGTACTTTAAAATGAAACATTAAAACCTATGGATATTATAATAACTAGTGAAATGAGGCACTGCCTTCAAAGAATTTTAATCTAATTGGGTAATCCATAGGTAATATAAGTGATATATGAAAATGCAGTTGTGCCAAATAACACCCTTTTTGATGGTTGTTATCAGATGTGATCTTGTTACATCATTTCTATAAATTTATCTTATTAGCTTGTGTGGGATAAGAAAATAAATAAAATTTCTAAAGCATTACTGTCAATATATGCATAATAATGGATTTATTTCTATGAAAGTGCCCTCAGTTTTTAAAAACCTGCTGAAATGCACCCTTTTAATAAGTCACTCCACCTCTGTAGCCCCACCTGCAGCACCTGAAAAAAATACAGGGAACAAATTAGTGAACAATCTCCATGATGGTTCCATACATTTCTGATGAATAGATGCTTCCGAATCCCCATTGTTTGCCATCTCCACAGACAGGACTCAGTTAATGAAATGGCTAATTAGATTTCTGTAATCCTGTAGTCATTGTGTTTGAGGTGACATTTTGTCAGTATTTCTCTGGTGGCTCCTTCAGAGTGATAGGAAACATTTTCCCTTAGCCAACTTGGCACCTGTTCTTTTGCTGGAATGGCAGTTTCCTCTGTTGGTGTAATGAAACCATTGCCCTCCCAAATAGAGTTCTGCCACTCAGCATTTAAATAGAGAAGAATAGGAAAATGATCATCTGATTAGTCAAACAGGCCTGTGCTCAAAATCCATTTCCGATATCAAATAATAAAATTGGATTGAGTTCAGAGTGGAAGAATGACTTGGGTATTATTGCTTACCGTAGTACATATTCATTGACCAGCAGAATGTGGAAGGTTTTAAAGTTCTAAATTCTCTTTCTTGTTATCTGTTTGAACTAAACTCTTGAAAAAAAGCAGGGGCAAAGGGGCTATTTTATGCAGAATTTTTAGATCTAAATGACTGTATTATAGCCAAGAAGTGAAATTCAGCTCAGGACCAAAGCCATAATTCATGTCGCCAATAAAACTGATTTGAAACACTGGGATGATTAGTATTACAATTTAGATTTAATAATTATTTGGTATAGAAATAAAAGGGGTTTATTATATATTTTAATTTCAATTGATTGAAGTTTATTTTCTGTAAATTCTACTAATTTCTATTTTGAGCCACCTTTTTAGCAGGATGTGAGAAATTTGGTTTCTAATCATTTTGTGAGTCATGCCCACACTCTTCCAGGAGTTTGTGTCTAAGTTTATGCTTTTCACTTGACGTGGTGATAGAAGTTGGCTACAGTTCTCAAGGTCAGCAGTCTCCTCAAGCTTCCACTGAGAGGATATCTTTCATCCTCCCAGACCCCAGGCTTAAGGCCTCATAGGTCACCCTGAAATATTCCTTCAGGTCCAAGAGTGTGTTCTGCTGCTTTGTGTTATTCAGGGATTTGGGGGTCATCTAATTATCTTCAGAGCAAACATAGGAAATACCTTTGATGCTAAGAAGACAGTACAGTGCTTTCCCAACCCAGATGTTTCAATTCATCTGTATAGCATGATCATAAATTGAAGATATAACTTCTCTTTCATCTTATACTTATATGAGGTTAGGCCAGCTCTTCAGCAGTAGACCCAGCATGCCTTCTGTCTTGCAGTTACCTTGCTTACATACTGATCACTTCCACTTGGTTGCTATTTCTTTCTCTTGCTTAACCTCAACAAATGATCTATATTATAGCCTGAAGGTAGAGATAAGGTAGTGGACAGAAATGAACTCTTGATCATGCACATGCTATGGTCTCTAATATTACTTGTGTCTTCTATGGTATTTTTCATTCTCCAAAGGGCTTTAAAAAGAGAAGCCAGAAACCAAATACTGTCCCCTTATTCTCTGATATGTCACATGGGTTCCCTGATGCATTTAGTGAAGAACAGCAACTTCTTCAGGTAACTAACTTGTGATTTCAGAATCTGCTCAAACCCATTCATTACGGAGGTCAAAGAGTTCCATGATCTAATGTCTAGGAGCTGGAGAACAAGGAAAACCGGTGCTATAATTAATCTGAGTCCAAAGGACTAGGAGGCCAGGGGAGCCCAATAGGGTTAATCCAGGTCTGAGATGAAGCCCAAAGAACCTGGAGCACTGATGTTTTTTACAGCACAATAAGATTAATATCTTAGCTCATGCAGAATGCGAATACACTCTTTCTCCTGCGTTCTGTTCCATTAGGTCTTCCAATTCAAATGCTCATCTCTTCCAGAAAGATCGTCATGGATATACCCAGAAAAAATCTTTTATTTAGGTAGTTGGGTATCACTGAGCTCCGTCAAGTAGACAGATAACATTTACCACCACAAAACAAAAACATTTTCAAATTCCTCCAGCTCTTATCAACTGCATTGGGTAATTCAAGATAGTTCCAAGTTGTCTGAATTAAATGCATTTTATCACTTGCCTACAAATGTTCTGAGTTCTTTTTTTTTTTTTTTTAGCGTTATTGAATTTTTAACTTCAAGAATTTTTTAAATAATTTCATTGAAAAACACGTACTGTACTTTTAACTAAGTGGATTCTCACACAATATTTGGCCATTATATACAGATAGCTACTCACATAAATATGTTTTTTGGTAGGTTGACTGAGAAAATTGTAGACCCAAGCGATAAAGAAAATAATCCACGTAAATGGGCTTACTAAAATGCCTAAAACAAAGTAATCACCCAATAAATATTATAAGAATAAGATGATTTTAATGAAGGAAACTTCCATACTTGTATTTTGACAGAGAAAATTCATTGAGAATTTTCCTTTTCATATTAACAAGAAGGAAGATAGAAAGAAAAGAAATAAACATTTTTTTTTTAAATGAACACCTATTTATTTTAAAGGGGCCATCAAAATAGCTTTAAATTCTAAATGGAATTTTTAACATTGGCAATGAGGGGAACATATGCATTTACTTCATGGAAGAGTAAATATAGGTAAGAGACATATGATAAAATCATTTCAAAATTCTAGTATATCATTTTAAACTTAAGAAGAATAAAATTTGAAGAAAGTAAAAGATTTCAATTAATATTTATCAATATTTTATTCAAGTTCAGAAATCAAAGTCTCTTTTATTTTGATCTATTTAGTCTTTGATTTACTTGTAATGTTTCTGAATATGCTGAAATAAACCTGCAAATAGCACGAGAAGCTAATTTAGTAACTACATAAGAAAAAAAACTTTAAATACCTAATTAAATAATTACTAAATGTTTTAATTTATCTGCAATAATTATATTCTCAATTCACATAAGATAGAATGTGAATAATAAAGCCATTTTACCATTTGACATTCCTTCTAAGACACAAACTCAATTTTTTCATGTTTTGTTTACTCCTATCACATTGGGGAAAATACTATTTTTGAATAAATAGCATGTCCTTTAAATCTCAAATCCTATGAAATTTAAGGTAAAGAAATAGAGGACTTTATCTCAAAAAATATTAATGGATCTCTACTATGTAGATCTTATTTCAGATAAATTCCCATTACCTACAAGAAGCTTTCTGACTTCTCTTAGCATAGTTTTGAAAAACATGGTTATCTTTTGTCTTAGTGATACATTCATCTGTCAAGCAGTATCCCCAATAATGGCATGTCCACTAAGTACCCTAAACATAGTTCAGAAGTAAAAGCACTTGCAACACTTGTTTTTTAAATGGGGTTCCTTTTAACTAACTTATCTTCCTCCCTGTATGCTGTGGCTTTTAAATTGCTTTATACAAGCAAATAACTGGTTTTATACTTTCATAAGAGCATTCGAATTTTCTTTATTTGGGCTAATTCATCGAAGTGGTAGGGGAGGGGTGCGGTGAAATGTACTAATGTAAAAATAAGTCAACTTATTCAATAAAATTTTGCCCTAAATATGAAAAAATTTCAGGAGTGGCCACTATTATGAATTTAAATACTCAGAGTATGCATTAAAATTCTTAACCTTCTTTGGCTCTGGTCCAGACACAGATAAGGATTTAAAATAAGAGAACATAGGGAAGCTGGGATGGCTCAGCAGGTTAAGTGGTCGCTTTGCAGCCCTAGAGACTGGGGATCGAATCCCAACTCGGGCCCAGGTTGACGCATGTGCTGAACTGGGGTGTGCCCCCAATTCACTTCTTGCCGGGGCCTATGCATGAGGCCCCCGGCCCAATTCCTGTCCTACACAGCCCCGTGCCCACCTGTGGAGTGAAACTATAAGGAAAACTAATGCTGTCAACTATGGAGACTGCTCTGGGCCCTGCCCTTTCTCTCTCTCTCTCTTTCTCTCTCTCTCTCTCTGTCTGTCAAAAACCAATAAAAATAAATCTTTAAAATAAGAGAACATAAAAGCACAAGAGAATAACAGACAGATAAAAAATAATAGACAACTGAACTTGGTGTTAAATAATTTTCAACTCATTCTAATTGTCGTTTGTGTGTGTGTGTATTCCACCCAAATTTTCTCTTTAAGTGTTATATTTGGTTTAGTAAATGAGCAGAAGCTATAGAGTAACACAGAACTGAATTTGAACATAGTTTGAACAGATTCTAGGCAAAGTAATTATTCTCTAAAAATCAAAGTTTTTTTTTACCTACAGAATGGGTATAATAAATACTATCTTATATATCGCTAGTAGCATTGCATAAATAAGCATAACATTCCTGAATAAAGATTAATGGAACAAAATTAAAATACCAGAAGTAGACCCACATAGTATAGCCAACTGATCTTAGGCAATGAAATACAAGCAATATGATGGAGAAAAGATGATCATTTCAACAAATGGTACTGAACAACTAATTGGACACTCACATGCAAAAAACATGGATCTAGACACAGATTTTACATTTTTCAAAAAATTAAGTCAACTGGATAGTAGAGCTGAATTTAAAATGCATAACTATAAAACTTTTAAAAGATAACAAAAGAGAAAATATAGATGACCTTCGGGTTGGCAATGAATTTTAGATACTACAACAAACACACAATCCATGGGATAACGGATAAGTTGAAATACTTCAAAGTAAAAATATCTGTTCTACAAATGACACTATAAAAAATATGACAAGTTATCAACTGGAAAAAAATATTTACAAGAAACATATCTAATAAAAGACTGCTATCCAAAACATACAAAGGACTGTAAATTGTAGAAAAAATAGCTAATGGACCACAAAACTTGGAGAAGTAACTCTTGCCCTGAAAAAGTGTTTCCAACACTACCTTTAAGTGTCACTGTGACAAAAAATGGAAAGATTTATTTTTTTATTGTTTTGGACAGAGACAGAGAGACAGAGAGAAAGGGGTGGGTCCAGAGCAGTATCCATAGCTGTACGTCATTAGTTTTTCAATACGCGTAGTTTCATTCCACAGTTGGGTTCGGGGCTGTGCAATGCAGAAACCAGGCTGGGGGACTCCCACATGGGCAGTTCGCCCCAGCAAAAAACAAACTGGGGGCACACCACAGTTCAACATATGGGTCCGCATGGGCCAGGGCTGGGATACAATCCTCAGAACCCAGGGCTTCAAGATGAGCACTCAATCTGCTGAGCCATCCCAGCACCCCACCAAGATTTAAAAAGCACAATAAATATTCAATATAAGAAAAAATACAGGTGAGAAGTCAGGGAAGTCAGAGAAGATAGTGGAGGGAACCAAAAGTGGTGGTTTCTGAGCAAGAAGATTATCCAGTACAACAACAGATTTATGCCAAAGTGGGGCATCGTAAGAATGATAAAAAATTCCCATGTTCAGCAAAATTTAATAACCCCAAGAGACAGTAAAATCAGTCCTAACCAGTCATTTGCCGTATATGTTAACCAGGGCCTGCTATTATAGCTAGAGCTGTCACCCAATTCGGTTTCCCTGGAAATGAGACTCATGTCACACAAACTTTACTCTGCAACTATCTGCCAACTCCTGGAAGTTTATGTCCCTTAGTGACCTCCTGGCAAGTACAAGATCAAGAGCCACCATAAATAATAAGTGACACAGCCCATACTTTTTTATGGGACTTTACCTGAGAAGGCTAGAGCATTTCATGTTGTCAGTGAGAATATAGATATCAGGCAAAGAAACGGCAGAACCTAATTGAGAGTTCACAGATTTAAATGGAGCAGAAACTAACTCTAAAAACTGGTGATATAAACATGGGTAAAAAATTGATGTCTCTATTTATTTATTCATTCAAACAAGCATGTTCACTGTTCCAGAGACTGGATTATATGATTTTGTACTAATATTAATGACATTTCTAATCGTAACTTTAATCATTTATAAGGTGTTAATAATAATTGCCTGCCTAAATCAGTACAGTTAAAAATATTTATATAATGTTATCAATATTTGAAAAAAATGCATTGTGCACATGGTAGTTATTAAATAACATTAATAGCGAGGTCCTATTTTATTCTAATACAAACACAATTCACATCTTATCTTTTCTTTCCTAACTTATGCATAATACACATACAAACCACATATTTTTCCGTATTCATGAAAACTCACACTCCTTTCTCAGATTAACTGGAATTGAAAGAATCATACTCCACACATGTTGTTACTCAGAGTTTAGCAAAGGTTCTTTTAATTTTATGTGGGAGTTAGGTGGTGTCAAGTGTTTATTTGTATCAAAGACCACAAATTCTGTATTACACATACCACAGTTGGAAACTGAAGTCCTAATTCTAGGCTCACAGGAAACACAAAAGGTAGTGAAATTAAGGAGTAAGGGTTGCCTGCTCCTAAGCTGCAGAACATGCATTGTACTAGAGATGAAATCATTCAATTCAATTCCACTGCAGAATGATGTGAAAATGAAACTGATGCGAGAGCAAATGGAAACAGCTGTGTTTTACTGCAACACAGACAGTCTGCAAATGTTGCTGCTTATTTATAATGAAAACGGAAATTGTAAGTGACAGGCTGAGGGTAGTTTATAAAGCAAACGTTTTTATGCCTTCAAGGTGCCACTGCATTATAAAAGGCAACCAGTTCACCCACCTTTTCCATTATTCATGGTCACCAAATTTTCTTAGAATGATGGACATACACATTTTCATATCAAAAGGGAAGTACTTGGGACTGGAGTAAAACAAAGTTTCCTAGAGCCCAAATATATGTTATATTTTCTATATTCTAATCTAGAATAGATTGTTGACCAGAGTATATCTGGTGTAGAAGCCTTGGGCACTGAATATTTATACAATATGGCCTCTTCTGCCCAAGTAATAAGAAGTCCAAAAGTAGGCAGAGACATGCTGATAACCATGGTCAATGACCTGGACAGTGAGCTGTGATCCTTCTGTGTTTTCTTCCCTCATGTAAATGTTCGCCTGATGTTTCCCCATTTGCAGCTGCACCTTCAAGCTTGTACTGCAACTGACTATCCCTAGATGAAGTTGACTGGGGAAAAAGGGTTGAACTTGGGTTAAGTCAGCAATCAAACAATCCCTAACTTGCTATCAGTAAAAGTAACACTATTTTCTGCATCCCAGAGATATCATCTATATGCCTAAGTAACTCTGGCATATAAACATACTTTAGTTGGATGGCACATCTTTGTTTCAGTCTGATGACACATTATTTTCCATTACCACGTTCCTCTTATTCCAAGAGTACATAGGTCATTTGGTTCAGAGGTTGGTCAACTACAATCTTGCACTTTGTCTGTCAATGATTTTCTCTAGTAAGTTAGTAACTAAGTCTGGAAGATGCATTTTTCCAGACTTCTACTATTCTACATGACTTGTTCTACAAAGGCCAATTTATTCTTTCCTGCTCTATTAAGATGTGTAGGAGACTTTACACACACACATACACGGATATAGGTGGTAATTATCTGCTCACACAGTAACACAATCTTAACCCATTTTATGATGCCTTGAGAAAGATTGTGTTCTAACGCACTTAGATTAGGGATGGGGTGGGAGGTCTTGTATCAAAACTTTTTTATCTTGTCCAAATGATCATTTATGCCTACCTAGCTCGTTGCAAATGTCCACAATTAAATTACCTTTCATACTTAAAAGTCAACTGGCAAAATACTATAGTAAATTCAGTTGAGAAGGAGAGTTTACTTATTCAAATTTTTTTTTGCTTTGTGCCAACTGAGCTATTGTGAGAAGTGAGTAAATCCTTCAAACGCTAAAGCAGGAGGCAGGCTTACACAGAAATAATTACATTATAGGATGATAATAGAGTAGATTAGCATTGTGAACAAGCTAGGATAGGAAAACAAAGGAGTGCTGAGTAAGGATGCCTTGGGAGTGAAGGATCTTCCACAACAGAGTGTACTTGAACTGAATCTCCAGGATAAAAATAGACTCTAGTTATGAAACCGAGGTGGAGAGGAATAACATTAGCAAGATGATAAAGCAGGAAGTCCCAGTTATTGTACCCCCACAGAAACAAGGATTTAACAACTATATCAAAACCAAAATATCCTTATGAGAAGTCCATAAGAGGTAGCGACCCACATAAGAACAAAACAGAATAACTACGTTGAAATAAATAGGAAGAGCAATTTCACTTTACCCTGTCAGTCCAAGCTGGCTCAACCAATCAGTCTTGAACTAGGAATCTATATGCACAAGTTCAGTGAAGAAAAATATGTAAGAAATGTTTGAGTGGCTCTCAGAATTTTCAGTCATATTTTTGGTGAAGATCTTACCCTGTCAAATCCAGTTCTTAAAAAATGGGAAGGGTGACTATTTATTTTTTGAATGGTCAGATATTATTACAGTTTAAAAAAAACATGAACAATAAGGGTAACATATCATACATAATTAAAAACAAAAGAAAACAAAATAAATCTCCAAAAATAAATAGAGATACATGAACTGCCTGATAAATAATTTAAAATATTTTTCTTAAAGAAGCTCAATATGTTAGAAGAAAATGAAAATAAACAACTAAACAAAATCCACAAAATGATATATGAATTAAATGACAACACAAAGAAATAAACAAAGAAACAAAAAATCTGAATCCAAAAAATAACTTCACCAAAAACATCTCCCGAGGGGTTTCATAGTATACTTGATAAAGTAAAAGAAAAAAATCAGCCAACTTGAAGACCAGTCATTTGAAATTATCCAATCAGAGAAGCAAAGAAGAAAAGAATGAGAAGAGTGAAGAAAGCCTAAGAAACTTAAGGGGCACCGTCAAGCAAATTAATGTGTGCGTATGGAGTCTCAGAAGGAGAAGGGAGAGAGAAAGGGACAGAAAACATATTAAAAGAAATATTAATAATGCCCAAATTTTCCCAAATGTGGAAGAGATAAGAACATCCAGATTCATGAATTGCAGAGAACCTCCCAAAATTTGAACATAGAGAAGTTTATGCAATACATGTTATAAAAAAAAAATTGTCAGATGTTGAAGGTACAGAGAATCTGAAACCAGCAAGGGAAAAGCAATTATAATGTACTGGGGAGCCTTCCTAAACCATCAGTGGATTTCTCAGCAGAAACCTTGCAGACCGAAAGGGAATGAGATTATATAGTCAAAGTATTATTCTTCAAGTTAAAATGAAAGAATACTAAATAGTATAAAATGTACTGGTAAAGGTAAATAATAGACAAAACAGAATGTTCTAATACTAAATGATAGTGTGTAAACCACTTTTAATTTTACTATAAAAGAATAGAAAAAAGTGTTACAGGGGAAGCCGGGATGGTTCAGTGGATTAAGTGCTCACTTTGCAGCCCCGGGGACCGAGGATCAAACCCCGGCCCCAGCCTATGTGGACCCATATGCTGAACTGGGTTCTGCCTCCAGTTCGGTTCTCACCAGGGTGAGACCCCGGCTCAGTTCCTGCCCTGTGCAGCCCCATGTCCACCTGTGGAATGAAACTATGCGGAAAAACCAATGATGTGCAACTCTGGAGACTGCTCTGGGCTCTCCCTTTTCTCTCTCTGTCTCCATATATCTCTCTCTGTCTGTCAAAAACAATAAAAAATTAAAAAATAAAAAATAAATCTTAAAAAAAAAAGTGTTACAACTGTAACTACAAAAATATCTTAATGAATACATAACATAAATGATGCACATTTGACTATATAAAATTATAAGCAGTAAGTTATAAATATAATGAATAAAAAGGATATAAATCAACAACGTAAGGTGTGATAGGGAATAAGTAAAAGTGTAAATTTTTTATGCAGCTGAATTTAAGTTGTTATCTTAAAACAGACTATTATAACTACAACGTGTTATGTAAGCTTAGGTTATTATTCACAATGGACCATTTTTGGAAATTCACTGTTCTAGAAAGGAAGCATTGAAAACAAGGGGTATAAAAATTTTCATCCTCATGTTTTTTTAATGTAGCCCCATGTTGCTAGAAATGTAATTCTGTAAGAGTGGTTATTAAAAGGAAAATTTTTGAATTCTACTTTTCAAACCACGATGTCCAATATTTTCTCTACATTGAAAAAACTTAAATTGGATATTTAGGTTGTTATCTCTTCCCATATTCAGTATGTAATTATTTCATCAATAGTTCTTTGCAAAATAAGACAGACATCCTGACATCATTGAGGATTTATAGCAGGTCCATATTGTTTTTTGTAAATTGAAATGCCCTTTTGTTTTGGTTTCCATATTCTTTTGGGAATAAATTATAAGGATTCAAAATGAGATTGTGAAGTTCTCATCAAGAAAAGAAAGACTTCAAGTGAATAAATTTTGTTTTACAATTGTAGGGCAGATAACTTTACACCATCAACAAATATTATGTAAGTAATTAGGGAAGCTGACTCTCCATAAAAGGACTATTCCAAATTGGCTATGAGACTATGAATGACTACTTTAAGCCCAATGGTCTTCTGTTTCCTCACTTGTAAAGAAAGCCTTTGGAACTTCAGAGCTCACAAAAGTAGAAGTTTGGCCCAATCTCTAGGGCCAGAGATGGTTTTATAATATTTCCAAGTGCTCTGCTCCCAGTATTCACTATAAATCCATTAAAATTGGCTATCTATGCAAAACACATTTGCTTTTCTATCCTGGATGGACAGGATCTAAGGAAATTACACATTTAAAATATACATCTAACTCTAGTAAAATGTGCTTTATTTTAGTAAACCTTATTTAGCCAACAAATATTCATTTAAAAACTGATCATTATGCAAAGTACGTAGGGTGCTAAGATTTTTTAAAAAAATGTATTGTTCATGGTCCCTTGTTTCAAAGACCTTACAAACTAATGGTGGAAGGAGGGAGAGACATGGAGTGACCACATGGCTTCCAAAGAGCCATGTATTTTTTCTCAAATATGCACACTATTTCTTTGTTCAAAGATTTATCTTGTTTTGTTTTGTTTTCACTTCTAAAGTATAAGCAATTTGCCATACATACTGCAGTCATTTTTCTTCCAACATATGGTGTACTATTTGAAAATTATCAAAAGCATGAGTTAAAAGAATTTTTACAGGACAGATACCATCATTCACGTCAGTTGCCATAATAGCAGGGATCTGTATAACTTCTCTGCTATTAGGAAACTGTCTCAAATGTTCAGCCATCTATCAGACAGACAAATCATTTCCACCATGTATATCAACACAAAGCATGCAGGAGTAAAGAGAAAAAATAGGATCTTGAGGATTATGGTGTTTGTGGCAGAGAAAGGAACATATTTCTAAAGCAATTAAATTAGTTTGGGGCATGAGTGAGTTAAATCCCTGACAAAAACTAACTATATTTTAACACTTGGAGCAAAGGCTGGTTGAGCAAATGGGTTCAAGATTTAAAATATTAAGATTATAAATCAGAAACTCTCAATAAATAGCATAAAATTTTATAGTAAATATTTTAATTTTAAAGATTTATTTTATTGTTTTTGACAGAGAGACAGAGACAGAGGGAGACAGGGAGAAGGGGGAGGGCCCAGAGCAGTCTCCATAGTAATGCGTCATTAGTTTTTGACATGGTTTCATTACACAGGTGGGTGGGGGCTGCACAGGGTGGGATCCTTCTGAAATATGTCAGAAGTATCTGTTGAGCTAGTGACTATCTTAACATAGCTGCCAAAAGAAAATAAGAAGAAAAAGAAGAAGAAAAAAAGGACAGGGAAAAAAAGAAAAGGAATATTAAATGAGATACACAGAAACAGGGTAGGTAGGAAATAGAAGTTTGCATTGTGAACTTATTAATCATATGATTAAACGATTATCTCAAAACTTTAATTTTATTTGTAAATGGGACTGATAATTACATCAATCCTATACCTTTTTTGTGAGGTTTACATGATATGCTATGTATACAAATATTAATGCACTGCATGTCCTCAGAAGAGTAGATATTTGGCCTTCAATCTAATAATGAAAATATAGTTATCACACAAATAGTACTTATCTCCCATCCTCTACAAAAACTCAAAATTATTATTTCATCAACCTTGACAATGCATTTTATGTGACTGTTTGAACAAGAATTACAGCGTGTTGGCAAGGTTTCGTTCCATTCTATTTCCATTAAATTTATGTAAAGATCCTACAATGTTCTAGTCAGGAGGATAACTTCACTAAGATCTATCTTTTTTTTTAAGATTTATTTTATTGTTTGAGAAGAAGGTGAGAGAGACAGAGAGAAAGGGGGAGGGGCCAGAGCAGTCTCCCATGGTTGTACATCATTAGCTTTTTGACATAGTTTCATTCCATACAGGTGGATGTGGGGTCATGTTGGGCAGGACTGAACTGAGGGCCTCCCTTATGCAAGGTGAGAACCTTCACTGTCATCCTGGACGTTACCAGTTGTGCACCAAAGTTCAGAATGTGGGTTTGCATGGGCCAGGGCCAGTATGTGATCCCTAGACCTCATGGTTGCAAGGCAAGAGCTCAACCTGTTGAGTTATCCTGGCATCCCCACTAAGATCTATCTTGAACAATGCCTTTTTGGATGTGATATCATTTCTTAATCTGCAAACGAAATAATCACACTTAGGTAGAACCTAGATGAGCTATCCAACAACTGATATATTTTCCGCCACCAACTCCATTTTAGAGCACATGTACTCTAACGTTCCAATATCATTTTTTCACTGTGAAAAGACTTACTGTGAATTCTTGGACTTGCAACAAAACCAATTAGTCATTTTAGCACATAGGAAGTGTTGACATGTGAAAAGGACAATATCAGCACTGTATTCATTTAGCAGCTGCTTTCTTGATGCTCTACAAAAAATATATGTGTTTTGGCTTTACTAGATACTCCAGGGAATTTTGTAGATCTAGTCTGATTTAACTTTTGCTGAAATTTACAAACAAGTAAAAGACAACTCAGTCAAAAAACTTACTGAGCATAGCACCATAAATTATGAAGTCTTCACGTTAAAAATAATATGGATAACAAGCTAAAACAACTAATGTGACAAAAACCCCACAACTAGTTAGAAAGTTATTCAGTTTTTGAACAATATACTCATATGTTTTTCTGTAATTTAAGGCTAGATATACAGGTTGAAAGCATTTTTTAATGTACCTATATATTTTGCATATTCTTTAAGAAACTAACATCTTCCTGCTATTTTTCTTATTGATCAAGTCCACAGATGCCATATCCACAGTGGCTATATCAGGTTGATAAGAACAGCTGTGGCAAACCACTATCTATTTCTTTCTCATTTTAAATTTACTGATTCAGCCAACCTCACTGTATAATTTAGAAAAGAAAAATACCTTATGATCGATCTAAGAATGCTTAACAAACATCATTGCAATTCTAAGAATGCTTTCACTGTCTGTTTTATATCAGCCTCTGCCAAGAATACCTATAGAGCAGTTGTAACATATTATGGTATAATCTTAAACCTGAACAAAATGGGAGAAAGACTACAACTTAATATCAAATGAAGCAATATTGGATTCTTTGTGTCTATTACAATGTACTTTCTCTAGTGCCTCATGCCTCATATTTTTATTTCATTTTTTGGCCTTTTAGAAGAAAGAATTTGATTGTTTTCCCCTTCAGATGTAGCTGTGTTTTTTATCTGCGCTCTTCTACCAAGTGATTAAAAATATTCCTCAAAAGAATTGCGACCTTCTGAGAAATAATTGAAAATTCAAGTACAGGGTAGTAATATCTGAAGTTAGGCACATCCTCATAACAGAAATACACACAATGACACACACACAAATACAATGTTTTGCTTTAGTAAAAAGGCCTACTCTTCAACATCATTCGGTGTTAAATTTTCTACAGAAACAATCATGAATTTAAAAGCTTCACTGTTTATACAAATTATATTAAGAAAATAATGTTATTTTGATATAAATACTGATTTGTGTTATTGTTTATCTCTTCATTTTTTCACTCATTTGTGCATTTAACACTATTTATTAGATGCCACTACGTGCTAGGTACTACAAGATCCTAGACATAGGTGATATTCTCCTGATGTCTTATTCTTTGGTAGAGTACACAAATATTAATCTAATAATCATAGATATATGTAAGTGCAGATGGTAGAAAATTGTATGAAGAAAGAGTAGTCAATTCCATAGGAGCACTTAACAAAGAAGTCTGACCAGGGCATGAGAAAATTTACCAAATAAAAATAAAGGATGCCAAAGGACAAAAGTAGATGCTAGTCAGGAAAACAGAGGAGGATTATGTGCAGAAATCTTGTAGGTTTATATTTTTTATTGACCTGTAGAACAGCACTGATAGCTTTGAGAGAGTTGGCATTGGCTAGCATGGGGCATGAGGAAGAGGAAGACTACATAGGCATAATACAATTTGAGAAGGTGGCAGAAAGCCATTCACATAGGAATGAAGGCCATGGTAAAAAAAATTGTGTTTATCATATAAAAATGACAAGACATTGAGAGAGTTGTACCATACAGCCTAGTTAAGGTGACTTGTTTGTATTTGTGTGTGTCCATAATATCTGTTTTACAGAAAAAGATATTTCTGTTTCAGTAGGGGGAATGTATTTGCCCTTATACAATCATAAATAATTTTTTTGTTTCTGTTTACATTTTTAAAGTGTCATGATAACTGTCTTTATTGTAAAAATGTTTTTAAAATGTGAGATTATATATTTTAAAATAAATATATAACAATATACACCAATACATAATAATCTGCCAAAACACAAAGCACAAGGTCCATATAGTTTAATAGATGAATTTTACCAAAACCTTAAGAAAGATTATATCAATTTTTTTTCCAGAATATGGAAGCAGAGAGAATACTTCCAATTCATTCTATAAAGCCAGTATTATTCTATATGCCAACAAGGCAAAATGTCACAAGAAAGGGACACTACACACCGATGCGAAAATCCTCAAATAATATTAGCAAATTTAATCCAACAAAGTACAAAAAGAGTTATATCAGACCAAGTGGGATTCATTAGGTACACATGGCTAGTTCAACAGTTGAAAATCAATTTATGTAATCCATCACATCAACAGACTAAAGAAAAAAAATCATATAATTATATTAATAGATGCAGAAAAAAGAATTTGACAAAATCCAATACCCATTCATGTTATGAGGGGAGAAAAAAAACTTTCAGCAAACTAAGATTATAGGAAAACTTTGTCAACTTCATATGGACTATCTATCTATAAGAAACTCTATGCTAACATGATACTTAATGGTAAGGAACTAGATATTCTTCCCCTACGACTGGGAACAAGTTAGGGATCTCTTCGGTTTCCACTCCTAACATTTTACTTGAAATCTTAACTGAATTAACATGAGAAGAAAAAAAAAGGTATACTGACTGGGAGGGAAGAAGTAAAATTGTCTTCTTTGCAAATTGACTTGATTATCTATATAGAACATCCCAAGGAATCAAAAACAAATCATAAATTCCTAGAACTAATAAGCAATAAGAGCTAGGCTTCAGGATATAAGGTTATAATACAAAAATCAACTGTTTTTTCCATCAATGAACAATCCGAATTTGAAATAAAAGACATAATATCACTTACATTAACACCCCAAAAATGAAATAATTAGATACAAATCCAACATACTATCAATAAGATCTATGTGAGGAAAAATACAAAATTGATGAAAGTACTCAAAGAACAACTAATTAAAAAAAAAAAGAAAAACTAAGTAAATAAATAGTATTCCATGTTCATGAATAGAAGATCTCAATATTTAAAAATGTCAGTTCTTCCTATATTGATCTGTGGATTCAAATTATTCTCAATTAAATACGCAGCAACTTATTTTGTGTATAGCAACAAACAAAAGACTCAGATAGCCAACACAATATTAAGGAAGAACAAAGTCAGAGGACTGACATTGCTTAATTTCAAGTCATACTGTAAAGCTTTAGTAATCACAACAGTGTGGCATCAATGAGAGAATAGACAAGTCAAGGGGACAGAATAAAGAGCCCAGAAACTGATCCAAATAAATATCATCAACTGATGTTTGACAAAGGAGCAAAAGCAACACCATAAAGCAAGGATAGTCTTCTCAGTAAGTAGGGCAACAACTAAAAAATTCATTTAGATACTGACTTCATACCATTCACACAATCAACTCTAAATAAATCATAGACCAAAGGTAAGATGCAAAATTATAGAATTTGTAGAAGACAGGAAAAATCCATGTAACCTTAAGTTTGGCTTTATATTTATAGGAACAACACCAAAAAGCACGATACATGAAGGAAAAGCAAATTGATAAGTTGAACGTCATTATAATTAGAAACTTTTACTCTGTAAAAGTGACTTTTAAGAGAATAAAAACATAAGCCACAGACTGAGAGATAAATCTTTGTAAAACGCATGTCTGGTAAAAGACTGGTCTTCAAAATGTACAAAGTACATTTAGAATTTAGAAAGAAGAAAACAAAACACCAATTAATAATCAAGCAAAATATCTGAATAGACACTTCACCAATGAAGATATACAGACAGCAAACAGGCATATGAAAAGATGTTCAAAATCATCTGCCATTAGAAAATTGCAAATAAAAACAATAATGAGTTACCATTACACACCTATTTCAATGGCTGAAATTCAAAATACTGATACTTTGGAAGACACTTTGGGAGTTTCCACCAAAACTAAACATAATCATACCATAGGACCCAGTCTTTCCATTCCTTGATGTTTATCC
>PVKE010033024.1:0-18159 GCA_004027555.1 Craseonycteris thonglongyai
GGCCCAGAGCAGTCTCCATAGTTGACATTAGTTTTCCATATAGTTTCACTCCACAGGTGGGCACAAGGCTGCGCAGGGCAGGAACTGGGCCGGGAGCCTCCCACATAGGTCCTGGCAAGAACTGAACTGGGGGCACACCCAAGTTCAGCATGTGGGTCCGCATGGGCCTTGACCGGGATTCGATCCTCGGTCCCTGGGTCTTCAAAGCGAGCACTCAACCTGCTGAGCCATCCCAGCTTTCCCTAAAACCTTAATCTTTAACGATGTTTGTACCCGCATGTTCATCACAGCACTGTTCACAGTGGCCAGAACATGGAAACAACCAAAATGCCCTTCGATAGATGACTGGATAAAGAAGATGTGGTACATTTACACAATGGAATACTACTCAGCGATAAGAAAAGATGAAATACAGTCATTTGTGGCGAGATGGACGGACCTAGAGAGCATCTTATTAAGTGAAATAAGTCAGACTGAAAGAATCAGGAAACATATGACCTCACTTATAGGTGGAATATAAAACTGAAAGTTACAAAGACACAGAGACCTATGGACACACTCAATAACTTGGTGATTGCCTGAGGGAAGGGGAGGAGTGGGGAGGGAGAGAGGGAGCGGAGGTGGGAGAGGGCACCAGCATTATGGACACACTCAATGGTTTGGTGTTTACCTGGAGAGGAGGGACGAGTGGGGAGGAAGAGTTGTGGGGGGAGGTGGGAGTGGGCACCAGATATATGGTGTTGAAGGGGGACCTGATTCTGGGAGCTGGGCACATAATGCGATGCATGGGTGATGTGATGTGGAGTTATACATTGAGAAACTATCTAATTGTTACCAACCAATGTCACCCCATTAAATTTAACAATAAAATATAATAATATTTTTTAAAAAGCCATAAATTCAACTCACAATACATTTTTGTTTGTTTATTTCTTTTTTTATACCATGAAACTGATTTAGACATCTCCTCTCTTGTGCCCACTATATGAGGTAACAGACAGAAACTTAACCTGGTAGAAATGAGCCAAAGCACCAGTGTGTCAAAATGTCTGCAGATTATGGGAACTAAATGAGGAGGCTACTGAACAATGTTCTCTGGAGGCCAATAAGTCTAGTGAATATAATGCACTAGGATATTAGGCAGAAAGCTTTTCATACAACTTACAATTTCTGCTGACTTGTAGGAAGGATTCTCCAAATACAGTTCCCAAGTCCATGCTTAGTGGACACTTGAAGATAGATAGAAAGATAATGTCTATCATATCCAAACAATTCTAATTCTTCCACAAAGCTAGACCAGAGTTGAAAGAACATCATTGCAAAGCAGGAGATTCTTACAACAATTATTCCAGTGCTATATGAGTAGAAGAAAGACATTGAGTTTGTGGTGTTAAAATATCTAAGTTTGAATCACAGCATAGTCACTTAGAAGACTGGCCTTGATCCATTTCTCTACCTGCTGTACTCCATCAATAAGGACAGAGGGGTATGGGGAGAAGGGGGGATTCGGGGAGGAGGAAAGAGGACTCAAATATATAGTGATGGAAGAAAGAAAACTTTTATTTTATTTACATATTAAAATGATAATTTTATGTTGGATTAAATAAATTATTAAAATAAAAAATATATATAAAAAAATAACTCTCCAAAAGTGTAACACAACATAGGGTTAAATAAAATAATGTGCATTGCATGATAGATAGCAGGATGAAATGCAGTGTAAGTATTAACATTACTCAGTTTTAGTGTGTCGAGATCAATAAAAGTCCAAATATTTAGGGCATCGTAAATAAATCTATTAATTTCACCTTCCCCATTCTGGGAAAGAAAATAAAACTGCCTTTTAAGTAATAATTAATTTAGGTGACAAACTTCTTTTTACTAATTCTTTTTACCTTTGGGGAAAGTCAAAGAAAGAAAATATGAAGAACATTTATAAATGTCATTGTATCCCACACTCTTTTACTTCCCTTCTCTTGAAATTATCATTTCTATATTTATATTATGCATCAATTTAAATCTCTTTCTCTCCTTCCTCTCTCTCTCTCTGTCTCTCTCTCTCTCTCTCTCTCTCTCTCTCTCTCTCTCTCTCCCTCTCTCTCTCTGTGTACAAGGTCATTAATTGCTATTGGGACTTTCATAAACTCTAGTCTGCCGATGGGGTGAGAAGTCTATTGTTAAATGTATTATGGCAGCACTGTCTTTGGAGATTGCCCACTTGATTGCTATGTAAAGGCCCAATGGCACACAGCAATTAAAATCCATAGACCTCTGTAACCTTTCTGATGTTTTATGGGCCTTTTTGTGTCCTTTGGTAGAGTTTACCATTTGTGTATTTCCCAATGGCTCTCTTTCAAAACTCAAAGTGGGATTATTTTTTTATCCACTGTGATAAAGCTAGTTCTACATCATGTGAAAGGTTAATAAATATTTTCAAAAGGAGCATATGTTTTAAGACAGGGTGAGAGTTATAGTAAAGAGTAGTTATATAAAAACTAATATACTTTCTCAATCTCATTAGTTAAACTTGCATGAACTTTACCTGTGGTTCCTAAAGTAAAGTATAGCTTGTAAGATTGAAATTACTTTAAGGAAGTGCTTTGAGTTTGTACAAAAAGCCCATTTAAGAACTACTGCACAGAAACTACACTGTTCAACTCTCAGGTTTATACCATATGCAGAAGAGACACCCTTATTTATTTTCTATTTCATTGGGATTAAAAGTTCTATCTGAACAGGGTGATGCTGGATAGCTTAGCAGGTTGAGCACTTGCCTCACAATTGCGAGGCCCAGGGTTTCTTTCCCAGCCCTGGCCCATGCAACCCCATATGCTGACCTGCTGTGCAAATGGTAACAGCTGGGATAGTTAGGTCAAAAGGTGCTCACTTCCCTTGGGGGGAGGGGCCCAGTTTGGTCACCATCCCATGGGGACACATATCCAACTGTGTGGACTGAAATCATGCACAACTAATGATGTATAACTACGGAATTACTGTGGGCCCTCACCCACTCTGTCTCTCTTTCTCTCACTTTTTCTCAAAATAATAAAATAATACATCTTAAAAGCTATTGTTTTTTTAAATATATATTTTTATTGTTTTTGACAGACAGAGATAGACAGAGACAGAGACAGAGAGAAGGGGGAGGGCCCAGAACAGTCTCCATAGTTGTACATCATTGGTTTTTCCACATAGTTTCACTCCACAGGTGGGCGGGGCTGCACAGGGCAGGAACTGGGCCAGAGTTTCAACCCGGTGAGAACCGAACTGGGGGCACACCCCAGTTCAGCATATGGGTCCACACGGGCTGGGGCCGGGATTCGAACCTCGGTCCCCAGGGCTGCAAAGTGAGCACTTAACTCACTGAGCCATCCCGGCTTCCCCAAAATAATACATCTTAAAACAAAGTTCTATTTTAACACACGTTTTTGCAAATAAAGAGTTCTAGCTTGTGTCCAGCTGTGAGAAATTTAATATTGTAATAACTGGGGAGAAGCCAGAAAAAAGACCACCGAAGTGGTATTAAGGAATGCAGATCAGCTGAGTGTAATATATGGTTCTAAAATTTCTCACAGTACCAGGTACCTTTCTGTTTTCAACACCACTATCAGAAGCTTCCAGTACCCTAAAAACAAAGTCGTTTATAGTGCGTTTAGTCATTTCAAGTTGTCATTGCTTTCTTTCTTTATATACGTTCTTTCTATCCTTCCAACCCCATTTTCTCACTCTGTTTTACTTCTCTGTGCTTCCACTCTCACATACTCAAAGGCTATTTAGAAGTTTAATTGGAAAGGTGATTTATACACTTTCAAAGCAAATTGTTCAGTGTCTGAGCTCTTTGAAGGAAATGCTGTTTGAATTTCAGAAAGAACACTGAGCTTTAGATGGTATTCTGCAGAAACTCATGTATTCCACAGCATCACAGACTATTGTTTTAGTCCTAAATGGGAAATCTCAGAAGAGAACAAGTCCCTTCTTATGCATTTTCTAAATCATGTTACGAAAAACATTATGTGTACTGTAGCTGGGAGACAAGAGATTATGCCATCATGTGTCGGTGGTGTGGGAGGAAAGGGGGATGAATGCAATGATAATGTGTTAGTTAACTGAGAGAGGACTAGTGGTTCTTAATCCTCATTACCAGATGGTCATGGATTCCCCGGAATAATTCAGCAACTTTATCTAACTCTGTGAGGCACTTATCTACTTAAGAACACATGCTGCAACATGCTTTCTAAATATTGTACTTTTAAAATTTCTAAATATTATTGCTTTTTAAATTACATCAGGTGTTGGTGAAGCTCGGATGGCTCAGTGGGTTAAGTGCTCACTTGCAGCTCCGGGATCTGATGATCAAGTCCCAACCCCAGCCCATGTGGACCGATGTGCTGAATTGGGGTGTGTTTCCCATGACAGAGGCCCCTGTTTGGCCCCCAGCTTTTGGGGGTGTGCCCCCCATGCCGAAGGTCCCCCAGTCAGGTTTCACCCTGTGCAGCCGCCCCCCCACCATTGTGGAACAAAGCTATGTCAAAAATTGATGATGTACAACTATGGAGAATGCTCTGGGTTCTACCCCTTCTCTCTGTCTCTGTCTCTCTCTATGTCAAAAACAATAAAATAAATCTTAAAAAAAATTATGTCAGGTGTCAACTGCTTTAACTATAAATAAACAATTCCTTCTAGTTAACAATGTTTTTTAGACATGAATTTTCTAAGGTTTTGTCCTTGCTCTTTATGAATATAGATCACCTGCTATGATTGTTTAAAAGATCAGTTCTTATGTTAATTACTTAATATGGGATATTTGAGAATATTCATTGAAGGCAATGTCTCAACAAGGTACTTAAGCACATAAAAGTGTGAAAAATATTGTTCTAGAAATAACATATCCAGTGTAATTTATTCAGCTAGGAGTTGGTCCTGAAAACGAATGCACTATGTACAGACACCTACTTCTAACTTATAAATAAGTTTTTTTAGTGTTCTTAATTTATTCATCAAAAATATTTTTCGATTGGGGAAGCCGGGATGGCTCAGTGGGTTAAGCACTCACTTTGCAGCCCCAGGTACTGAGGATTGAATCCTGTCCCTGGCCCGTGCAGACCCATATGCTGAACTGGGGTGTGCTCCCAGTTTGGTTCTCACCGGGGTGAGACCCTGGCCTAGTTCCTGCTCTGTGCAGCCCTGCACCCACCTGTGGAATAAAACTATGTGGAAAAATCAATGATGTACAACTATGGAGACTGCTCTGGGCCCTCCCCGTTCATTCTCTCTGTCTCTGTATCTCTCTCTCTCTCACTCTCTCTCTCTCTCTCTCTCTCTCTCTCTCTCTCTGTCAAAACCAATAAAAATAAATCTTTGAAAAAAAAATTTTCAAGTACTTAATGCCCTCTAGGTACTAGAAAAAATGATGAAATTTTACCTATTCTTATATAGTTTTTCAGTTTGCAAATGAAAGAGAGAAGTTGGGGGGGTTAGATTTTCTCCTAATCTTTTACTTTGTTCTTTTAAATTACCCTTGAATAAATAAATAAATGAATTAACATTATATATTATAATATATAATATAATATATATAATATATAATTATATTTTCTCTTCTTGAAAACTCCATGCTAAGAGAATTTATTTTGTTGTTGATTAATGATCTCTAAACATGTGCAAATTTATCACCTTTATAATAAATATGTGAGGGGAAGCTGGGATAGCTCAGTGGGTTAAGCGCTCACTTTGCAGCGCCGGGGACCGGGGATCGAATCCCGGCCCCGGTCCATGCGGAACCGTATGCTGAACTGGGAGCTCACCCAGTTCAGTTCTCTCTCTGTCTCTGTATCTCTCTCTCTCTCTCTCTCTCTCTGTCTCTCTCTCTCTCTCTGTCAAAAATAAATAAATAAAAATATATTAAAGTATAATAAATATGTGAATATATTCTTACTATATTTTTGCATATTAGATTGTCAACAAAGAAAGCATGAGAACATTCTAGAAGACCATTTGATGAGATTACAGTATATTGGAAAGAGAATAGACTATGGCAGCATTTTGAGTGGTTTCAAATTGACTGCAAAATCTAATAGTTTTATGCTTTAGGTAAATATTTTTAAGCAGTTTACCTGTTTTAGACATTTGACAACTCAGTGAATATTTCTTGAGAGTCTCAACTTCCTTGTATGTAAAGTGGGTAAAATACTATTGCTTTTGAAGAGTACCTTTAAAAAGTAAAAACAACAAAAACAAAAAATTTAATGTGTGAAATATGTGGTTCCTTATGCAGAGTTAGATAGGTTAACAAAGTTAAAACTTCTAAGTTAAGATACTGTTTGTAGCAGTAGCACTTTTCCTATCGAAGACTATTTACGTATTTTCTGCAGTTGAAGATAAATGATTCTGTCTTACTGTAGTGTCTTTGCTTGTGGTGTACCTGAGTATCCATCTTGTTAGACTGCACTTGATTAATAGACATCTATAGTATAGTTATCATTGTAGAAAGATGAGGCAAAAAATAACTATTATAGATTAGTTTGCACTCACATTTAACTCAGCTGTTTTAAAAAAATGAGTACAGTGAGGATGGCGAATAGATGATAGTTAACTGCCAATCATTTTCATATCTTACTGTAGCCTCTCTAGTAAATCATTGCATTTACATGATGAGCTTTAAAAGACCTCAGAATATTCATCAACACAGGCAGCCATTACCAATAAACAATTGGCAACTTAATTGGAACTAAAATTTAATTTTTTACGGTAGCTCAATTAATAATGCAGAGTTGATCAATGTTATCATAATCCAAATTTACATCAGATTCATTTTTAATCAAAAGTAACTTGTTCATTTATACTTTGGTATTCTTCTACAGTGTATGAAATATTTACAGCAATTATCTCAGGCAAACCTTTTCAAATGTCAAGACCTAGTGAAATCAAACACATAATCAGATTCTATTTCATAAGTTTGGACATAGAACAGAGACAATGGGACATTTTTGAAGTAATTTTCTATGATATATCCCTAGCAATTGTCCATTTTGAGTATTTTACACCTTTCAAGACATAAATATATTTAAGGACACGCAATCAAACTTTTCCCTTGTGTGTGCTAAGTTAGGACTGTGTTAAGGTCCAGGCACTTCTCGAAAGAAGAGAACTCAACAAGAGTATTGAACACACTCATGAACACACACACACAAAATCTATATCTGTCTACATCTGCACACATTTATACACATATTTGTGAATTTATGCATAAGTACATATATAATAGGCACATATATATTTTTATACCTCATAAATCCTTCAAAAATATGAAGTAAAGTATTTGAGATTAAATTTACAAAAGTAGTATGAGGAACTTAATGGACAAAATTACAAAGCTTTATTAAAAACTAAGAATCATATGACTTCACTCCCACTTGGAATATAAAACTGAAAGCAACAAAGAAACAAAACCTCATGAACATAGTCAATAGTTTAGTGGTTACCTAAAGGTAAAGGAGGAGGGGAGTGGAAGAAGAGGGAGTGGGAACTAAATACATAGTGTTGGAGAGAAAGCTGACTCTGGGTGGTGAACACATATTGTAACACATAGATAAAATACTATCAAATTGTTCACCTGGAACATATGTCATTTTTTACTAATCAAATGTCACCCTAATATATTTAACAAAGAAAATAAAAGGCATGAAAAAACAATACATGAGGTCCTGTGTTTATAAGTAGAAGTGATATATATTACCGTTTTTTAAATATATTAATTCTACTGTAAACATGCAATTTAATTTCAGTGAGCACCTCAATAGATTTTTCACGAATCTTTAAAAACTCTCTAAATAATTTAACTCTTTCTAACAGAAAAAATATAACAAGGATAAATATTAAAAAATTAAGGAAATTACAAAGACTAAGAGAAAGAAATTTAAATAAATCACATAAAGACTGATTTAAATCATTTTTTGATTATATGTTAAGCTACATAAATGAATAAATTCAAGATGGACTAAATCATAAATGTAAATAGCAGAATTTTAAAATTCATAGAAGAAAAAAAATTAATATATAGTAACAAATCTAAATAAGTAACTTTGAAACTAATGTTGAGAGAAACAAAACTTATTACTATATTTACAATTGTAATTTTTTTTAAATGAAGTGTTAATAGACTTCAATATTGGATATGGACAAACAAAGTTTAAAGGGACCAGGAGGTTCAAGAAGACTTCAAATGTACCTTAACATTTTATTTATTTAAAATAATATTTGAAGCAAATATATATATTTTGTATTTTTACTGATGGGTTTAGGGGAGATGTTATACATTTTCTGTACATCTCTGCATGTTTGATGTCATTACTGGTTATTAAATCACACTTTGAGAAGCAGATCCCTAGGTGACTTTTGTTTTAACCAGATGATAACTCTAAATGTATTTGCAGCAAATCCTGTTAATATCTTTACAAGAAAATGAGTAGAGTAAAAAACTAGCAATTTATTGCAGATGGCTATTATATGTTTTTTTGGTAATTTAATGTAATCTTTGATGAAAACAAAAATAAGATACTTGGCTTTGTTAAAAAGTATAGGTGGAGGTGATTGAAAAAAAGGCACATCAACGAGGAAGCAAGAAATCCCACTCTTGAAATATGAATTCAATCAATTAATGAATCAATATTGATCTCAATGTATCTATTTATCTATTATCTATCATCTTTGTTATTATATCATGCTTCATCACTTGAGTCACTTCATTCTACTTTACTCTGAATTTAATGTTATTTGCCAAAAACTTGTTGTGATCTAGATATACTAGTATGTCACAAAAATTGATAAAATAGGATTTAGTAAATACGATATTACAGTTACCTAAAGTATGAAAATCTTAATTTGATTTATTTTATTCTCATCAATATTGGACTTTCTGTTTGTAGAAGAAAAGTTTAAAAGCGTATTTAAGTGGGTTAAAAGAATTCTTAAACATCAAATGATTCATGAGATAAGTTAATGATTTAAGTCTCAACGATTACAAGCAAGGGATATAAATACCAACACCTATGAATCCCCAAATTTAAATTCAGAACTAAACAGGTCTTAATTTGTACTCTACTTTAAAAACAAAATCAGGTATTACTCTAAGCCAGGGGTGTCAAACTGGCAGCCCGCGGGCCCAGAGGTAATTTTTTGTGGCCCACGATTCTCTGAAATGGAATGAAAATAGGAAAAATTATTATGAAGAAAATAGCGCTTAGGAGAGATCGAGGCAATACCGTACACACAATTCTCTCGTTAACCCTTTAACTACTGAAGACGAGTGTACACGTGCCCCAGTGCCTTTCCTGGGGGCCTGTGGGCGTGTATAAACGTGCTGACTCAGTTCTGGTGATGTTTGTAAATGTGATGTGGCCCACGTGAATCTTGCCTGTTGCACCAAATGGCTCCTGTTTTAATTGAGTTTGACACCCCAGCTCTAAGCTATAGAATAGATAAACAGAAAAAAAAGTATAATAACAAAAATAAGCATGTAGTTTTGTTTTTTTCCATGTAGGCAGGACTAATTCCACTGGCCATGTAGAATTTTGCGAAAATGTAACTAAAACAAAGAGGTGTTTTGAAGAGGGAAGTAAAACTAGTGCATAAATAAAATGAAGTATATATAAATCCTTCCAAAAAGAAAGTGTCCTTTTGACAGCAATTTATGACAGTTCTTCCCAGTGATCAGCTGAGCTTTCCTATTGAATTTCACAAGCATGGATGTGCTGTGAAAAGAGAGATATGTTCAAACTAAATAACCAAGATACTACAAATAGAACAGTTAGGTATTTTTCTTCATCATACTAAAGTACTAAAAGAAAAACTATGTAAATTTTAGTTTTAGTAGTGCCAACAAATAACTCTGTGAACTTCTTTTGACACCTCTCTGGGCCTCAGTTAACTCATGTCTAAGGACTAGTAAAGTGTCATGTAGTTCTAAATTTTATTATTGTGTGATTATAAGATTATAGAATTCCTTGCTACCACCTGGTAAAAGAATGTTGAACAGATTTAGGCTTACTATTAGGCCTACTTAATAATTTCTGCCATATCATCTGTCAATTTCACACTAAGTGGAAACAAACAAAAATCTATCAAAAAATACAAAAAATAATTTATTTTATTATTCAATATTTAGACTACAAGTCAACCTGTCAATTTATTGCAAAAATCTGTGAGACATCACCACTTGGGCCTATGTATAATTTAAGAAGTTGAATAGAGACTATTTGACAAAATCTAAAAGAAATTGGGTGACCTCTAGTGACTATTCTCATTTTACACGTAAAAGAGGATTTGTTCAATATACAAGTATGGAGGAAGTCTGACAATTAAGTTTGTGAACTTGCCACTATGTGCTTACGTTAGAAGGAATGTACTAACAACTCGGTAAGGTTTCACAACCTTGGCATATCAGTGTCTCACAGCTGTGTTTGTGTCTATGTGTGATGGTGTCTTGCTGAGTGGCATTCATTGTTGTTGTGTGTTTTTGTGTGCTGCCACAAGAATGTTGGAACTTCAATTAGAGCAAATGACAAACATTAAATTTCTTGTTAAACTTGGCAAGAGTGGAAGTGAAATCAGGGACATGTTAGTCCATGTTTATTAAGGTGACCAACTTTTTTCCAATGAAAAGGAGGACAGCTGATTCTGGGCAGTGAGTACATAATGCAAACCATAGGTGATGTGATGTGGACTTGTACAACCGGAAGCTATCTAATTGTTACCAATCAATGTCACCCCAATAAATTTAACAATAAAAGAAATTGATTGCAGAACCCCACACCCCCCCCCCAAAAAAAGAAAAAGAGGACATGTAGTATTACATCTCAAAAAGGAGGACATCTAGGAGGACACTTTTCAAGGGAGGACAGAACTTCCAAAAGGAGGACTGTCCTCCCTAAAGGAGGACAGTTGGTCACCTTATGTTTATGGGGATAATGTCATGAAAAAAAAAGACAGTGTACAAATAGATTAAATATTTTTCTGAAGAGAGAGAAATTGTCACTGATGAAGAGAGGTCAGGGCAACATTAATGAGCAGAACTGACAAAAATGTTGCAAAATTATTGAATTTTGTGTTAAAATTGTTGACTGACTGTGAGAAACAAAGCAGACCACATAAACATCGATAAACAGGAAAATTTTAACTAAAAATCTTAGCATGATGGAATGCTGGGATAGCTCAGTGGTTGAGCACTTACCTCATGATTTCAAGGGCCAAGTTTCAAATTTTGGCTACATCCCATGCAACCCTATATGCAGAACTGAGGTGCAACTGATAACTACTGGAATGGCAGTGAAGATTCTCACCTTTAACACATGGTGCTGATTTGGTTCCCACCCTGTCTGGCTCCAAATCCACATATTTGGAGTGAAACTATGTCACAACTAATGATGTACAACTATGTAGACTGCTCTGGGCCTTCTACTTTCCGGCCCCCATCTCTCTCTCACCCATTCTCAAAAATAAATAAATAAGCAAACAAACAAATAAATAAATAAATCTTGGCATGAAAAAATTGTATGCAAAAATGGTCCTGAAGGAGTTCATTGATGGACAAAAGCAAAGGAGACTTGAACTTTGCCAGTACCTTTTGGAGAGGCAAGACGATGTTTTAGGCCATGTTATCATCATTGGTGATGAAACATAGGTGTACCAATACAACATTGAAACAAAGTGTCAAAGTGCACAATGGAAGTCAGCCAATTCTTCATTACCAAAAAAGTTTCATCAGTACAAATCAAGAGTAAAAACAATATTGCTAACCCTTTTTGATATCAAAAAGATTGTTCATTATGAATTTGTAACAATTGGAAAAACTGTCAACTAAGTTGACCTTTGGAGGTGCTGAAAAGGCTTCATGAAAAAGTTAGATGAAAATGACCCGAACATTTTGCCAATTCATTCCTCTTGTCCCAGGACAATGCACCAGCTTACATGGCAGTGTCTGTGAGGAAGTTTTTATGCAGTAAACAAATAATTATATTGGAACACACTCCCTACACACCTGATCTGCCCCCCAATGACATTTTCTTTTTTTTTTTACCCAAAGATAAATGAAAAACTGAAAGGAAGACATTTTGATACTATTCAAGACATTAAGGGTAATAAGATGACGGCTCTGATGGTCATTCCAGAAAAAGAGTTCCAAAATTGCTTTGAAGGGTATACTTAGCACTGGCATCAGTGCATAGCTTCCCAAGGAGAGTACTTTGAAGGTGACAGTAGTGATATTCAACAATGAGATGTGTAGCACTTTTTCTAGCTTGAGTTAAAAAATGGAGTTCTCAGTCCTGCTATCCTGGAGCTTGGACGCTTGAATGAGAGGCAGTGAATTCTGTTGCATCTGCTTCAAAAATATGCCCTACACTATACCATTCTCACCACCTCCACCTCCACTTGGCACCTGACCAACCACAGCTTCCCTATAATGCCTTCTCCAGGCACACCCATGGGAGCCTTTCTGTGGGTTCCTGCCAGTTCAGCATCAGGCCACCTTCCTGGTCCTGTGCACACAGCCCCTGCACAGCCCTGTGCAGCCCTGTGCTGACCTGTGTGGAATGAAACTATTTTGAAAACTAATGACATACAATAGAGACTGCTCTGGGCTCTTCTCCTCCTCTTTGTCTGTCTCTATCTGTCAAAAACAATAAAATTAATCTTAAAAAAAATCATAACGTAGAATTTTTTAAAGGTGAAGTAGGAGCATGAATCTGAGTATATCCAGAAAGAACTCTCTTTTATTAGTTTTCCATTGCTGCTGTAACATATTACTAAAATTTAATTGTTTAAAACAACACACTTCTATCTTATATTTCTGAAAGTCAGAAGTGCAGTACAGGTTTCACTGGCTATTAATAAAAATAAAGTATCACTGGGATTGCATTTCCTTTTTAGATACTTCTGGGAGTAATTTATTTCCTTACCTTTACCAACATCTAGAGCAGGGGTGTTAAACTCAATTAAAACACGGGCCATTTGGTGCAACAGGCAAGATTCACACAGGCCACATCACATATACAAATGTCGCCAAAACTGAGTCAGCGCGTTTATACACGCCCACAGGCCCCCCAGGAAAGGCACTGGGCCACGTGTGTACTCATCTTCAGTAGTTAAAGGGTTAACGAGGGAATTGTGTGTACGATATTGCCTCGATCTCCCCTAAGCGCTATTTTCTTCATAACAATTTTTTCTATTTTCATTTTATTTCAGAGCATCGTGGGCCACAAAAAATTACCTCGGGGGCCACATGCAGCTGCCAGTTTGACACCCCTGATCTAGAGGATATCTGTAGTTTGGTTTGGGACCACCTGCTTTCTTTATCTTCAAATCCAGAAAAATTAAATCTCTCTTTGATCCTTCTTCTATTATTTCATCTAATTTGGAACTCAGTTGAATTCTCCAGGATAATCTCCCCATTTCAAGGTCCCTAACTATTCAGATCTACAAAGCCCCTTTTTCTGTGTAAAGTTGTGCATTCAGGAAATTAAGATGTTGGACATATTTAGGTCATTGTTCTGTCAATCAACTCGGGAATAAACCTTACCAGACACACACAAAAATCATTCTTATTAAAAAGTGAAAATAACTGGTAGTAAAACAAAATTAAGTATAGCACTAACATGAAAATTACTAAATGAAGAGGAAAATTATAAAGAGAGGAAAGCAATGATGAAGAAAAGAGAACAAAATTATGTCTAAGAAGTATAGGTATACATAGGTAAGAGAAAAAAAAGAGGAGAGAATGCATAAATAAAACAAAATGTAATGAAATATATGTAGAAAAAGTACATCAGCTAAATAGTATTAACAAATATGTTCATGAGAAGACCCACATTTTTCCAGATTAAATTACAATGTAGAGACTTTCACACAGACGTGGCTTAGGCAAATTTATTAAATTCAGAAAAAAAAACAAAACACCCAAAAACATACTACAGGCATTCTGGTGGAAAAAGTCCTTATAATTACCATACAGTGTACTCTCCATTAATCAGAACTCAAGCAACTGACAATCTCAAGCAACAAGCAAAAACATCTAAAAAATAATACTACATTTATCCAGCATAGGTGCCCATTATTGAGAGTCTACTAACTGGAAGTCTAGTGCACTATAATTTAATTCTTCTAGATGTTTTTCTTCATTGTGCTAAATGCTTAAATAGCATGCCAAAAATCTTTTCCAATGATGACTCTTTCTGATAAAAATAAACATTTCAGGCCCAGTTTAAATAATATTAAAACTAAAAATTAAATACATATTCTGATTAAATGTAAATCAAAGCATATCTCTGCTACTTCTCAAAAGGTGGAACTGTTAACCCACTGTACTAGACAAAATATGAAAAGGTAATTCTCAAAAAAAATATATAATTAGCCGCTCAACACAAGAAAAAATGCACAACTTCTCTACTAAATAAATAAAAAGACATTAAAATAATATGTTGCATTTATTACATTGGTATTGATATGTTCTTTCCATTAATTACATTATAAGATGTTAAAAATTGCAGTTGAAGAAGTTCTAGATGTTATAAATTAGTATAAACCTTTAAGAAGTAAATACTATATTGTGTATTAATAAATCTTAAGAATTGATATCCTTTAAATCAATAAATTATCTTATAGGAATCTTTCCTAAGGAAATAATTAGAGAAACCTGCACATATATATATACATAAACATTCATTAGATAATTAGTTATCATAAATAGAAAACACTTTAACTATCTAAGAATATGGGAGTTCTCAGTTTAGTTATGATACCAATAGATGGGATACTTTTGAAATCATTAAAAATATGTTTTTAAAGATTATTTTTAAAAACTTAAAGGAATTATAATATAATTCTGGAAGGAAATTACAATGCAAACTGTTTATATAGCATAATAGCAATTAAATATGTAAACTATAGATTTAGAAAAAACAATTATTCTATTTATTAACATTTAATCTCTTATTACCACATTATTATTTTTCTTAAATCTGTAAGTTAAACCAATAAAATATCTTTTAAAAGCATAATTGTTGATAACAATAGGTATTTTAATTTGGATAGAGTATTTTCTATCTAAATAATTGTATTTTTAAAGATTTATTTTATTGTTTGAGAGAAGATAAGAGAGAAGAGAGAGAAAAGGGGGAGGTCTCACACCAATCTCCACAGTTGTACATATTAGTTGTGACATACTTTAGTTCCACACAGCTGGATGTGGGGCTGCGCTGAGCGGGAATCAAACTAGAGGCCTCTTGCATGTAAAGCAAGAACCTTCACTGTCATCCAAGTGGTTATAAGTTGTGCTGCAGTTCAACATATGGGTTTGCACAGGCCAGGACCAGAATTCGATCTCCAGACCTCATGGTCATAAGGCAAGTACTCAACCTGCTGAGCTGTCCCAGCAAATCAAGAACTGTATTCCTAATAAATATAAATATGATATTTTTAAAATATGTGTGACTTTTATTTATATAAAAATAAGTTTTATATTTGAATATTTTTTATTTATTTCATATTTGTATTATGATTGAAAGGAAGTCATTTAAATTTATGTGTTAATTTAAAACTAGGCATATTTATATATTTGCATTTTAACTACATTCTTAAAATATAAAATAAACATGGACTAAAGGTAGAATAGTGCAGGCTTTTTTCTTTTTTATTATAAATACATTTGTTCTTTTAGATTATATAATTTTTTGACCAAGGATCTCTAAGACAAGGCTGCCAATAAAAATCTAGACTGCTTCTTGCTTTGTTTTGTTTTTCAAATTTCCTGGACCATCTGAAACTATAAACACCTCTATCTGCTTTTATCTGTTCATTTATTTTTATTTTGCCATCTGTTTTAGGTAAAGTTTCATTGATATAGCCATGCTCATTGATATACTCATGTCTGTGCCTGCTTTCACACTACAATAGAAGAATGACATAGTTACAACTGTATGGCCCATGAAGCATAAAATATTTACTATCTGGCACTTTAGGAGGAAAAGTTTGCTATTTCCTGATGTGGGCAATAACATTCAACCCACTGTAATAATAATAATAAACTATATATATGTTTGATTTGATATATACCCTATAGATTGTTTAACTGTGGAGCCTATTTATTAACTTCTTCTTCCCATCTTTTTAAAACTTTTACTATGTTCTCCTACTTTGCCTATTTATTATTATTATTATTTTGCTTCACTCTATGCTTGACTTACACAGCTAACTCCATTTTAGGAGTGTAATATGAGATAAGATTTTTAGCAATGGAAGCTGGTAGGTATTTGGCAACACCATATACAGTTTTAACAACTCCAAAGAGGCCATGGGCCAACATGAGTGGGTATAAACAGGATTGTGCCAGAAAAAGAATAGATACTGCCAGCAATTTTATCTTGTTTAATCAACTCTTCCCTCTCCTCCTGTTATATAGTATAGTATCTCCTCACCATTGATCAACTAGTTAAGAATAATGACTATAGTAAGTCTGTAGAAAGGATGTTGATTTTCTTTATCTGTGGATTTTATTTCTACCCACTATTCCACATTTGAAGAATTCTGAATTAGGAGACACTGTTTTCATCTTCATTTACCCAAGTCTTAGAACATGTAATTCTTATTTTATTATACGGAGATGACCATGTGTACGCTCATAATTTCTAGGTTTGAATAATATACTAGTACTTGTTTACTGCCTGTGTACTGAACAAATTAGATAACTTCCTGAACTTCATTTTATTATGTGTAAAAAAGTTACGTTGTTGTAACAGGGTGAAGAGGGAGGGTCCACAGAAGGAGAAGCCTACCCAGGGCAGATGTAAATAAGCCAATAAAGAAAATGAGGAATCTCCTTTCCTTCCAGATGGATGCTTCAGGGACTGATAAGCATAGGTATAATTGATGCTAATTGATCACAACTGACAAAGAGCTGCAAGCTGGCATAGGTGGTGGCAATTGGTGGTTGTGGGCCATAATTAACAGGGGAAGGAAGACACTCCTACTCTCTTCCAGGTAGGGATATAAAACAGGAGGCTGGAAGCAAGGGGACAACATTGGGATGTGTAGGTTTGGTTTGCAGGGAGCAGCCAGGTTAGCCCACTGGGCACAGCAGTGGCTCTGGTGTTGGCCCCGGTACTATTACTGGAAGAGACAGGCAGTCTTCGAGGGTGGAAACTCACTGCGTTCTCAGGTCACTGGTGCTCTGACAATAAACACTTATTCTATGACCCAACTCATGTGTCAATCTATTGGTTAAACAGTGCAAGCAGTACAAACTCAGACAGACTTGGTTGCCCTCTGATAACATCATGAGGATATAAATATACAAATCTAAATTTTTAGAACAGAGAAGGGTTCATATAAAATGCTTAGTACTTTTTGACAATTTTTAAGTATGCAAACAAAGCTACTAGTTTTATTGAATGTTCCCTGTCTAGAATTATCTCAAGATTTACTAGGGATCCACCATAGCAATAATCTTTCCCTCCCCTTTCAGGCAATAATAAAGCATATCCTTCATTTATAAGATTTGATGATGTATCTCAGAACCCATTTTAAAGTTTCAGATATTCAGAGTTTCCTACATGTGAGAATGTATCTCGGGCTTGGGTTCACCATTGTTCCTATCTCTCAGATAATAGAGCCATTATGAATGAAGAGCTAACTGCTGATTGCATACCTTCTATTAGCAAAATGTCTGTAGAGACAGCATTTCACAGAGAAGCTTCAGAATTGCTTGAACTGGTAAGAATTTCTGAAGACATAAGTGATTCAAAGAAATATAATGCTGAATATGTCCTGTGGTCAGGCAGTGGAGATAAGAGGAACTCTTTTGACCCTGTGACAATGGTTATTGATTATCTTGAGATGTAAATGAAGAACTGTGATTCCTAGATACTTTAAATACATGCTTCCTTGCCGTCCTTGTCTTTCAAAGGTGTCTGCATATGTGCCCATACCAATTTTAGCAAGTTTTATAAAACCAGAGAAATTATGCCTTCTAAATTTTTACATTGTCTTGTGAATTGATAATGAACAAGTATATAAAACATTATTGAGATCAGCAACAGTATTTTTATATCTGGCTAAACTTTTACTTGGATTTTTTAAATTTTTATTTATTTATTTATTTATTTATTTATT
>PVKE010033025.1:0-18153 GCA_004027555.1 Craseonycteris thonglongyai
CATCCCTGTGCACAAGTCATTCAGCCTTTCTGGGCCTCATTTTTCTGATCTTTAAATGAGGAAATTGGATTCTAGCTCTATAATATCTTTTAAATTTAATACTGCCTTTCTGTAAACAATGCACAATTTTACATTATTTGTTTTAAAGATTTATTTTTATTGTTTTTGACAGAGAGAGAGAGATACAGAGACAGAGAGAAGGGTAGGGCCCAGAACAGTCTCCATAGTTGCACATCATTGGTTTTCCCACATAGTTTCATTCCACAGGTGGGCGCAGGGCTGCACAGGGCAGGAGCTTGCCTGGGTCTCACCCCGGTGAGAACTGAACTGGGGGCACTCCCCAGTTCAGCATATGGGTCTGCACGGGTCAGGGCCGGGATTCGATCCACGGTCCCCGGGGCTGCAAAGTGAGTGCTTAACCCACTGAGCCATCCCGGCTTCCCCTACGTTATTTGTTTTAAAATTGAATCTATGGAAGCAAAAATACAAATAACTGACTTGGCTCCGGCCCCATTTTTTTCCCCCTTAGATGATTTTCTCAAGCCACAGATAAGGATGCATCCTGAAACCATAGTTGCTCTAAGAGGCATGAACGTGACTCTGACGTGCACGGCGGTGAGCAGCAGTGACTCGCCCATGTCTACCGTGTGGCGCAAAGACAGTGAAATCTTGTATGACGCTGATATTGAGAATTTTGCTCGTTATCAGCAGCAAGCCGGAGAAGCCCTAGAATACACTAGTGTCTTACATCTTTCCAATGTGAACTTCACAGATGAAGGAAAATATCAGTGCATTGTTACTAATCACTTTGGTTCGAATTATTCTCATAAAGCCAAACTGACTGTGAATGGTAAGGAATTATGCTCCCTAATAGTTTGTGTTGTTTGAAGGGTTCTCATGTTTAATTTTGAATCACTTGACCCAAGAAAATTAGGCTAAAGCTGACATTTGAGGGGCAGATCTTACTGTTTTTGTCCTTAGGGTTGTGGTAATGTATAGACTGGATTGTCAGTTTGTCCTTTTATTATCCTTATTTGGCTATTGGTTGAGGGGTAAAGATGAATTCCATGGCCCCAAGAGATAGGCTACTTTTATTGTTATTTATGCTTTTGAAAAATTCTTTTGAAATTGTCCATTTTCTTTTCAGAACCGTAACTGTTCTGAAAACTGAAATTTATTCCTGACACTGTTCACAGGTCCTTTTAATAATTGGGAGTATTTAAGACATTCTGAGTCTGTTGGTCATCATTGCTATCTAAATGTAGTGACAGAATCATTTTTGAAATTAATATTCTCCTTTACTGAGGCTATAAAAAAAACTCTTGATTTATTTATTGCCTATTAAATTGAATAACTGCAACATTTTAGGCTTTGTGTAACTAAAAAATATACTTTGTGTTTTGCTTCTGTTCTAAGAGATTTTTGAAGGCATAAGTTTGGTTTGGTTTTGTCATTAAGTTGTATAGATATTATTTTGGGAAGCTTTGTAGGTGTTAGTTTGGGAAGCTTTGTAGGTGTTAGTTTAGGAAGCACTGCTTAGTCTTAAGGGAGTCAGTAAATATCAGGTTCAAAAATAGGAAGTTCAGAAAGGTTTGTGGCCCCCTGCTTTCCCTGTTCCCGTCAGGGAGATCAGGTAAGGTATGTCATGCATTCTAGAAGAGTTGATCATCACTGTACTCCAAATACTCAGAGGTT
Source organism: Craseonycteris thonglongyai (assembly GCA_004027555.1). NCBI lineage: Eukaryota > Metazoa > Chordata > Mammalia > Chiroptera > Craseonycteridae > Craseonycteris > Craseonycteris thonglongyai. The sequence continues at coordinate 1,696 of PVKE010033025.1, forward strand.
CTGGGAGGCAGAGATGGTCTCTGAAGTTGTATTTACTATCAGTCCAGAGAGCATGTCTTCTCAAAGTAGTGGAGCATTACGACATTTGGTGTTTGGCCTAACAGGTTCTCTCGTGTGTATGTATGTACATATGTGTGTATAATCCCTCCCTCCCACCTACTTTATCTTGGTGATCTTTCTTGGAACAGAGATGCCATCTTTTCTGAAAACCCCAATGGATCTAACTATCCGCACTGGTGCTATGGCCAGATTAGAATGTGCTGCCGAGGGACACCCTGCACCTCAGATTTCCTGGCAGAAAGATGGTGGTACTGACTTCCCTGCGGCTCGGGAAAGACGCATGCATGTCATGCCTGAGGATGATGTCTTCTTCATTGCAAACGTGAAAATAGAAGACATGGGAATCTATAGCTGCATGGCACAAAATATAGCAGGAGGCCTCTCGGCAAATGCCTCACTCACAGTGCTAGGTATGTTCAGTGCTCCACGGGTCCTCCTTTTGTAGGGGCTTTTTTATTCAGGGTCTCTTCTTGGTCTTAATGGAAAGAAAAGTGTGAGTTTGAGATTTCAGTTGTGATCCTTATATATCTTCATCATCTTATTTTGTCAGTTTATACAGGGTTATGTCAGCCTAGGATATTAGTGGATCAGGTAACTAAAATCTGGGGAAATGCTGAGAGCAGAATTGGATCTTTATCAGATGACTTGAAAATTCAGATCCCTTTAATCTCTCTGTAAGGTTTCTACTTCGTACATACGCTTTTCTGCTATTCAGTAGTGAGTTTGCAGTTTTATAGTGCTTCACAGAGGACTTCACACTATTTAACTGTTGTTCACCCTAGTTCATTAAAAACCATGTAAAACAGAAAAATGACTTTTTAGTTAGATTTTCTATTTTCCTTCCAGTGTGCTCCTCTTAATCCTATCCTCTGGTAAGGTGTTTATTCCCTAAATATTTCACCTGAACAAGCCTCTTGTTTTCCTTATGAGAATACTTTTCTTCATGGGACTCAAATTTGAGACAAATTCTACTTTTATTTCTCTATTCCTTTAGCTGTTAAGTTTTTGAAAGTTTATTGTTTTGTATTATTTACTTGTATAATCAGAAAAATAAGATTACTATGTTTATACAGAACATTAAAAAAGGGAAAGTCACTCAAATACTTGTTAAAAGATTTTGTCATTCTTGAAATTTTTTAATACTTATTTTTATGTAGTTATGCCTACCTATTTATTTCCTCTTAATATTTTATTACAAGGGTTACCTTGTCATTGGTCTTCATTAACTGTCACATAGCTGTGTACTATAATTTACTTCATCGTTTTCCTGCTAAATTTTAGATTGTTTTCCTTTATTTTTAAAAATAACAGCTAATTTTGAAATAAGCATTTTTTTTTTTTTTTGTATAAATTTTTGAATTCCTTAGTTTAGGATAGCTTGCCCACGGTGCAATTGCTGAGATAAGATTTAGATTTTTTTGAGGCATTTGCTTTTCTGAAACATTAACTTTTAATCCTCCCATGTGTATATGAAAGTGCTTATTTCATTATAACCTATTTAGCCAGATTAAATGGGATTTAAGAAATAAAATTGCTTCATAGAGTATTTTTGTACATCTTTCTGGTAGAGACACCCTCATTTATTAGACCCCTGGAGGACAAGACAGTAACCCGAGGTGAAACGGCGGTCCTTCAGTGCATCGCTGGAGGGAGTCCTGCCCCTCGCCTCAACTGGACCAAAGATGACGGGCCACTGCTTGTGACAGAACGCCACTTCTTTGCTGCAGCCAACCAGCTTCTCATCATTGTAGATGCTGGGCTAGAGGATGCTGGGAAATACACCTGCATCATGTCTAATACCCTTGGGACGGAACGTGGTCACATTTACCTAAATGTAATTTCATCCCCCAATTGTGACTCTTCCCAGAGTAGCATTGGGCATGAAGATGATGGCTGGACCACAGTTGGTATTGTCATCATTGTTGTGGTCTGCTGTGTGGTGGGCACCTCTTTGGTCTGGGTCATTGTTATTTACCACATGAGAAGGAAAAATGAAGACTACAGCATGACGAATACAGGTGAGTGGTATCCATTTAACCCCTACAGCTCGTACTTGAGTCAGGAATGTAGTACAGGATTTATTGTAAAATGTAAAAATCTTAAGGTGTTTTGATACTTCATGTGTGGTAGGAGGAAGAATTTTCCTGTTAAAATGTCTTGTTTCCTTGATATAATGGAACCCCTCTGATGAATAATTTTAAGAATTTGTAGACATTCCCTCATGACTTTGCTCATGTAAATACCTTACAGGTGTTGTAATATCCCTGTGGGGAGGGTGGAGCCCTTATACTGAGATCAGTCTTTCACATGCCTTACCCTGAAACCCTGTGAGAAAGAGGTTCAGCCACATAAATGCTGACCATGTGCCCGTGGGTAAGATTTCAGAATTTAGGTGTTGTTTTCTTGTGGTAATACTTTTAAAATGAAGCTTTGAGAATAATTCTAGTGAAAAATTATTTTAGGGAAAAAGTCCCAAAAGCTATGAAGTTCCTAAGTACGTAATATTTTCTTGTCTAGTAATATCAGAGGGGAACACATTTGCAAAGTAGTCTTCTGAGTGTTGGTTTAAATTGCCTGACTTTATTTGAGAGTTACATACAGTTTTCTCTTTCACAGAGGAGCTTAATCTGCCTGCAGACATTCCCAGCTACTTGTCTTCCCAAGGAACCCTGTCTGAGCCCCAGGAGGGATACAGCAGCTCTGAGGCAGGCAGTCACCAGCAGCTCATGCCACCGGCTAATGGACATTTACACAAAGGCCCTGATGGTACTGACTCTGTTGTATATGCTTACACTTTCAGCCCTATCCTGTTGAGTTTATTTTTTAGTATATAATTTCCCTCTTTAGAGTAAGATACTCAATGAAAACATTTGGCCTCATGCAAAATAGGATGAATATTGACTGAAGTCTTAACAGAGAGAAAGTCATCTGACAGAAAGGAGAAATACATCCTTAAACAAGGGACTGGAAGTACACAGCAGAGGCTCCCAAACCAAAGTGTTACTCTGGAAGGAGAAGCTCTAGAAACGTTTTTCCAGTGTCTTATATCTGATTGAGGCATGAGCATCCTTCAGACCATGTCCATGGGAGGTTTGTTTCTTCTGCTGACAGGCAGATAGTCAGTAAAGTTTAAAGGGCAGTGATGATTCTCAGCATATATTGCAGGAGATCAGAGGGAGGGAAAACGTTCCCTAATTAAACGAGCCCGACTTCTCAGCACTGATTTTCTTCTCCCTCCATGCTTCTCACAGGGAGTGGCGGGACGCAGGGGTGAAGTAAGGGCTAGTACTGGGTTTGATTCTTGGTTTTTCTTTTCGACTGTGTGGTCATGAACAAGTTACTTAAGATCTGAGCTTTAATTTCCTCATTTTAAAAATAAACAGTATTTTATAAGCACTTCTCCCAAGATTTTCACAGATTCAACAAATCTGTGTGGTACTTCAAGTACTATCCAAACAAAGGGGTCTATTCCATTTCTACAGAGATTTTTTTTTTTTTTAGGCTGGGTGTTAACAGAACTTCCCTATTTAATTGATAAATTGGACTATATTTTGGCTTTTCATCCATGTAAAGTGGGATGTATTTTAGCTTTTTAAAAGAATACTTAAAAGTCTTTACTCTTTGAAATTTGTGGGAACTAAACTGTCTTCTGGGTTAAACTAAATTCCTTTTAGGTCTCTTCCAGTTCTAACATTTTGTTGCTTGGTCATGAATAAGTAACTTGCTCTTTATTCCTCACTGACTTTTCCTCTCTTTCATCATTCAGTTTTCAAACCACAGAACAGTCCAAGGAGCTCATTATTAAACTTTTACTTCTGCCAGACACATATTTGTCAGACAGGACTCTTGGCCATCAGAGGCTTTTCTCTATGGGCACTTTTAGCAACTCATGTTGCTTAACCTCTTGACTCATGAAAGTAATATGGGCTTTTGGAAATCATCATAACTCCTTATTCTCCTGTTTAGTTTGCTTAAGCTAAAGATGTCTTGTAGCATGGTGCCAGCTGTACTTTGGCTTCCTTGATTTGAGCATGACCTTATTTAGCCTGAACAAAGATGGTTTAGTGTTGTATTCAAGAGCATGAGTTCTGGAGCCAGAGTGCCTGAGTTCAGATTTCAGCTCCTCACTCTGGCAGTTACTTAACTTCTCTGTGTTGTACTTATCCCATCTGTAAAATGGGGATGACAATAGTACCTACCTTACAGAGATGTTGTGAGGATTAAACTAGTTAATTCACAGAAAGACCTTGTAGCTTCACTGGGTTTATAAAGTAAGTCTTGAATAAATGCCAGCTGTGATGATAAGCAGCTGCTGAAGAAAATTGACGATTGGTGAAGCTGGTTCCTTAACTGAAGGGTGTTCGGGTTCTTTTCCATGTTGTCCTCAGGTGGAACTGGTACCCGGGTTATCTGCTCAGATTGTTACGACAATGCCAATATCTACTCCAGGACCCGAGAATACTGTCCGTACACGTATATTGCTGAAGAGGATGTTCTAGATCAGACGCTGTCTAGCCTCATGATTCAGATGCCCAAAGAGACGTATTTGGCCCATCCTTCCCAAGATGCCACTACCCTGGAGAGCCTGGTCCTGTCAGCAGATAGAGAGATGTCAGCCTTTCCCACCAACCACGAGAGGATAAGTGAGAAGAAGCTGCCCTCCATGCAGATGAGCAGTGGTAAAGGGCACAGTGGTTTTTTTTTTTCACTTGCACTTCCTTAATGTTTTCTTCTGTCATATAGGTAGCACTCTCATTTGACAGGGAGGAATCAAATTGGTATAATGCAGTAATTAGCTGCTGTTAACTGGTATAAGCTAGAACCATAGGTTTTTAGAGATTAGAGTTGCAAATAAGTCTGCATCTGTTGAATGAAAACAGCTTTTGTGGTAATAACAAGATCACATCTCTAAAAATTCAGAAGCCATATAGAAAAAGCTTTTTAAAAGTTTCATAGAGTTGTTAATTTTTTCTTCCATCTTTATTTAAATGATGGAGGTTTGAAATGCTGAGGCTATAAGTAATTTGGGCATACTTTGGTGAAAGTTTTTACTGAGATTTTATAAAATGTTTTATATGGTCACTGTGCTATCAGGTAAGTATTAAATGTCAGTATCACCTGGCAAGTGTTTGCTTTTGTCTATGAGGTATTATCAGGGCCATGAGTAGGAAAGCAGTTTTGGGATAGTATCCTCGGTCCCACATAGCCCAGGAAGAGGAATGCATGTTATGTTATAGTGCAGATGAGGCATTTGATAACTAGGTCAGTGAAACAGAACACTTTCAAGACCGTGAAAGGCACGCATCTTCTGTTCACCCAGGCTTTTCATGAGCCATCCCCCTCCTGTCATCCTGAAATGGAAGAACACTAGAAATAGGGTGGGGTGAGAACTGCAGGCTTACAGAGGAAGACAGGTAGGGTGGTGCTTCCAGGAATGGTTTTGGCAGGAGGAAATGATTTATGTGGGACTTCTGAGATGTGCTGTGTTGTTCTTAATTGAGAGACCACTTCCAAAGATTTTAAAGAGGGTATACGGTAGGTCAGAGAAAAGTATACTGTTACTGAAATTAGTCTCTTGTTTTTATTTTGTATTTATTATTTTATTTTTAAAGATTTATTTTATTGTTTGAGAGAAGGTGTGAAAGAGAGAGAAGGTGGGGATGGCCCAGAGCAGTCTCCATAGTTGTACATCATTAATTGTGACATAGTTTCATTCCACACAGATGGATGTGGAACCATGTGGGGCAGGAACTGAACTGGGGGCCTCCTACATGGGAGACAAGAAACTTCACCACGGGGCTTAGCAGTTACCAGTTGCACCACAGTTCAGCATGTGGGTTTGCATGGGCTTGGGCAGGGATTTGATCCCCGTACCTCGCTGTTACAAGGCAAGCCCTCAACCTGTTGAGCTATCCTGACATCCCTAGTCTCTTGTTTTTAAAGTTCAATATCCATGAAAGAAATACACCAACGCTAAATCCATTTTCCCATGCAGTGCATCTGTTTTCTAACTTTGGGGATACCTTAATAGTAAATTTGGTCTGTAAGTGAGGAAATCAGCAAATGAGAGTATATTTGTTCATTGTCATTCCTTACGTAGGGTGCCCTAGCTCATTGCTACTCATCATCAGCATTACCTATGAGTTTCTTAGAAATGCAGACCATGGATCCCACTTTAGACCTAGTAAACCAGAATCTAGGTTTTAACAAGATGCCCATATTATTTGTAGGCATATTAATGAGAAACCATGCTTTAGCTCAGTTTTTACACTAGATAATTAATTTTATTATTTTATTTAATTTTAAGTTAATTTTTTCTGAGCATTTTTTCTGGAATGCTTTACTAGCGTTTTCTCAAATGTATCTGCATGAAGTTAATACTACTCTAAGTAAACAATCTTTGGGGAGAGAGCTCACCACTGCAGTAAAGAAGGAGAATGAGAAATTCTTATTTCTGAGATCAGAGTACAGATAATTTGATTTAAAATTGCTGCTTTTGGTAATTTTGCTGTTAGAATTATTGGTGTACTAGAATCTGAAGGGAAATGGTTAAGATAATTTTTTTTAACAAAGGCATTTAATTGTTAAAATGTAGTGGCTGCTCTGAATCAGTCTTTATAGATGTATTGTACAACTTTTATTACAATATGGATACTATTAGTGTCTTTTTGTCTGTTTTCTATATGTCTAAAGAGTTTTATTCTGATAGTTTTGTCACAACAGACCCACTAATAGGCATAAGTAGATGACATATAGCTTAGATTCAGTAAATGGTTAAGTGTGTTGAGTAGGAGGATTTGAAAGTCCATAGTTCCAATTTCTCTTTTCTATTTTTAGTTGTTGCTAAGAAGATGGCAAGTATGTATTTGGTCTCAGTGTCCTTATTCAGGAATATTGGGTATCTCTATTTCTTAAGGATTTGGGTGAAAGAAAATTAAATTTTAGAAAATTGATTTTGAACCTGTATTTACCACTGGTAATTTGTCTTTGATTCTCAGAAGCATTTCAGCGGCCTCTGTGGAACATAAGCAAAGAACTAGGCCTGCCTCAGCCTCCCTTTTCCCAGCAGCCGGTCCTTGAGACATCACAGCTTCATCCAAATGGGGGCCTGGCAGAGAGTGATCCGGACTGTTCCACTTCCCCCACGCCTTGTCACAGGTCACCTGACCAGGCTTTCGGTTTTTGTAGGACTCAGAACATTCAAGATGGTAGTGAGGGCACATGAAACTCATTCCAGAATGAAATCTGGGCAAAGACCCAAATTAATTAATTTTGTATTCACTACCTCAGCGTTCAGAAGAAACCCCAAAGTCAGCATTTGCTTCACTCTTAGTCTGCAGTTACATCTGACCACTCCAAGGTGGGCTAGGCATTTGTTTGGGCTTATATCTGACCAGGAAAGGGTGATGGCAGACGGAAATGGGTACACCTACTAAAAATGTGCAACAGGGGCAGAGGAAGAGGCAAGATAAATGTGCTTCCTGACGATTCCGCGGGGATGTGCCCAGGTGTGCATTGCGTTTTAGGAAGAGTCTCGTTGCTGCTTAACATGCTGATTGTCTCAACCGGCAAAATGATCCTGAGAAAACATCGCTGTTCTATTTTGCCTTCCAAAGAACAAAAATAACTGTGGAGCCCTTTGGGAAGTGTTCCGGGGATTGTCAGTGATTTTTGGCATATAGTTGAGACTGGGGCTTTGATATTCAAGGTCTTTCAACAAGAATCGCAGGCTTGACCAGCTGTCACCAAGTCAAGGGATTTTCTATTCTTGTGAATCTTTTCTTTGGGGGAGGGGGGTGTCCCTATTACCCAGGGATCTCATTGTAAATATATGTGCATTTATAAATACTTTTGTATTCATTGACCGTATGTGTTGGCTACAATGTAAATATTTTTGATATGCCAAAATTATATATAATATCCAGTTACAATATTGACAGCAGCTTTTCAGACCACAGGTTTTTATATATCTTGGTTTAGTGAATCTAAAGACTGTTTCAAGTTTTTAAAACATATTTGTTAAGTATATGTGTAGAGGCAGGGTACCTAGTGATTGCATACACACAAACACAATCTTGGTATAGTTAACCACTGTCTGCATACCTAACGGTTCATACATCTAATAATTTGCCATTGTGAATGCAAGGAAATATTACCTTTCTAGCATAAAAGGCTCTTTCTAAAGACTCGCAGACTTCTCAGCCATATGCACAGAGATAAAGGAAAACTTGTGTGGGGAATATCTTGTTTCAACAGAGTATTTAGTTGAGGAAACCAAAGATTGCTTCTTCTCTGTTTGTTTTCTTACAATGTCTCTTCTATCGATGCACAGTGTATCTTAAGAAGGGAGTAGAAGAACATGCAGAAATTCTTACCCTATAAAGCTTTGAAGTGGTCCTTGTTTTGTACAAGTGATTAAGCCAAAAAGTTTTCCTGAATTTCTGATAGCAAAAAGCTTTCTGTAAACAAAGGACTTAACACTAATGGAATGGAATGAACTAAAGTTCATTCTTTGTGCTTTTAGATTTCCTTACATAGGCTGCCAGATTTCCTTACATAGGCTGTCAGATTCTATCCTCTAAATCAGGAGTCCCCAAATCCCAGGCCACGGACTGGTAGTGGTCTGTGGCCTGTTAGGAAATGGATCACAGAGCAGGAGGTGAGAGGCAGGTGAGTGAGTAAAGCGTCATCTGTATTTGTAGCCATTTCCCATCACTCCCGTTACAGACTGAGCTCTGCCTCCTGTCAAATCAGTGGGGGCATTAGATTATTACAGGAGCACAAAATTGGTCCCTGGTACCAAAAAGATTGGGGACCACTGCTCTTAATCTATTCAGTACTAGTTATGTACTAGATATTTTCAGTCACTTAAAAATATTTCTTAATCGTCGTGCATTTTAAGGGTTCTAAGCCCACATAATTTCTTAGCTTTCTGCTAGGAAGTTTATCTGAATTTTATATTAGTTTTCAATTCTAAATTCTTCGATAGGCACAGCACTTCTTTAGCTGTTTCATACCACTATGCCTTTTTTCCTTTTTTTTAAAGGATTTACTTTTATTGTTTTTTACAGAGAGAGAGAGATACAGAGACAGAAGGGGGAGGGCCCAGAACAGTCTCCATAGTTGCACATCATCGGTTTTTCCACATGGTTTCATTCCACAGGTGGGCGTGGGGCTGCACAGGCCAGGAACTGGACCGGGGTCTCACCTGGTGAGAACTGAACAGGGGGCAGTCCCTAGTTCATCATATGGGTCCGCACGGGCCGGGCCCGGGATTTGATCCTCGGTCCCCAGGGCTGCAAAGTGAGCGTTTAACCCATGAGCCATCCCGGCTTCCCCCCTTTTTTTCTTTTTAAACTACCACTTACCCTCTGTTCATTTTCACTTTGAATTTCTTAAATATCGCTATTATCCTAGCCCTTCAATTTTTGACTCCTCTTTTTACTTAATGAGGTGGTAGTATAAGTTGTACAGACTTACAGTCAAGAGACTTGATTCCTAGCTCTGTTCCTTACCAATTGTGTTATCAAGGGCAAGGCCCTTTACTTAGCCTGATTTTCTTATTTGTGAAATAAGAGCATTTTACTAGATGCTCTGAAGTCCTTTCCAGCTGTAACTTTCTGTGATCTGTGATCCCTCCAGGAACCAAGGAGGATTATGCTACTCTAATAAACAGCTGCTTTCAGGATACGTGTGTTAGAGTAGAACAAGAGTGGTGCTGCTTACTCTGACCTGAGTCCAGTTTATTTCCTCTATGGCAAGCGTAATGGTGGAAGAAGTACTCACGAGAAGAAATCCTGCTTGTGAACAGTATCAGGAAGCAAAGACTCCTGGCTCCATTGCAAGTCACCCTCTGCCCCCTCTAGAACAGCAGGTGTGAACACTATAGAGTTACAGCACCCCAGAGTATCACAGAGGGAAGAGTGCCCCAGCTAATCAGTAACTGGTCTGTGACTCACGGCCCTTCTTAATGTAGGCAGGGCTATCCCTCTAATTACAGCACTCTCACTCACATTCTGAGAGACATTCTTGAGTGGAGACAGTGGGGTTGGAGTTAGACAACAAGGGAGCATCAGCTGTTATGTGTGAGGACAACACAGGCTGTGAACCACTGTCCTAGAAAACGTCCAATATGTACGTTCTGCTGCTGCTGGTGAGAGTCTGAAGATGGCGTCCCAGATATTTCTAGCTTGCCTACATAACTAAAAATCTTGCTTAAAAAACCAGTCCAGAAATTGTTTAAATGTGAATAGTTTATCCTTGGTCTTTAAACAGAATAAATTTAATAGATTCTGATCTGAGGAGGAATTCCTGAAATTTTTCAGTATTGCGTATGTTTTTGACCAAGCAGTGACTTAACGCTCTACTATATCCAGGACTAGCGGCCCATCAGTGTTTCTTTCCAGCAGTATAATGTTTGTCTGACACCAGTTTAATCAGGGATATTGCAAACTAAAGCGCAAACTAAACTAAAATGCTGAGAAACCTACTCTCTGGCCCCCACCCAGTTACCACTTCCTTTCAAGAGGGATGCATAAATTCTCTTCATTTGTTTGTGCCCCTCAGACTGATTCTTCAAGTTCTAGAAGAACTAGCATTATCCTTGAACTCCAGGCCTTATTGGCACAGGGTCTGTACCTAAGCCATTGGGTTTCTGTCACTCATTAGCTTCTAAAATGCTTTCCCTGGTGTGCAAGTTACTGTACAGGATAGGAAATAGCAGAAACCCAACCCAATGTGCAATTCCTATGCCATCTCAGAATACTTTAAGTGTTTATTTTTTTTAAGGTAACTTTCATGTTTGAAAAAGTTGCATTCACATTGCCCATTGGGAGGTTATAAAAGGAACATTAAGACATCAGACACCTTAGACTCACCCATTTTCCTAAGAAACAGGAGATAGACTTAAAGTCTAATTACTTAAAGGATTGTCATACAGAGTAAGGATGAGATTCTTTTTATTCCAGAGACCAGAGTTGTATCAGTGGGGCAGAAGTCACAAGGAGGCACAGTATACACTTGTCAATAATGTTAATAAGCTAACTCTCTGACAATTAGATTGTTCTGACAATTGGAAACAGTCTTTTGTGGGAAAAGTACACATAAGCTAAATAATCATGGCTAATAGCAAAGAAATTTCTGCATTGAGGTGGAATGTGGGTTAGATGACTTTTAAAGTCTATTTTATTACTGGAAATCTCCAGAAGCAATTTGACATTCTCAAAAATTTGTCCTTCAGAATCCTTTATATACATACAGTAAGTATAGAGCACTTGTAAAGAATTTTGGGTTTTGGTAAAGGGAGCCTGTTCTGTAGTAATGTCTGAAAACATGGCACTCTGGGCTTAACTCTTCTGAGGAGATGGAGAACTAGTTATTAACACAAATGGCATTAGCATAATAAAAATGTTTAAAGCCTATAATGTATTATAACCCTCCTTTGTAGTCTTCAATTTTTATTCCTGCTGCTTCTGATCTGTGGGACTCCCTTTTGAATGAGGTTAGAATCGTGGCGTTCAGTTTTGTACCCAATAATTTATCCAAGTATGTTATGTCCTGTTCATTTGAATATCCATAGAAATGCCAAGAGGGTGATGGAGCAATGGAGGTAAACTATCTGTCATTGTCATTTTATGCTATGTCCTCTATTTATTTGCCTTCTTCATGCAGATTACAAAGGCGATGGACCTTAAAGGCCAAGCTAAGATTTTTTGGCAACTTGCAAGTAATGTTTCATTTTTCTATTATATGGTCTCTTTCCCAGTTCCGTTTGGCAAATATTTTTTCTTCTTCTTCTAACTTATAACTTTTTTGTTTGGAGTGCAATCTAAACCAACATCAGTTATCCTTAAAATTCTTTGTATTTTGGACAACTGCCTGGGTTTTGCAACAATAACAAGTTCTGACTTGAGAGATATATTACAAGCTGCTCTTAACAAAACAGCTCGAAAGCCCATGAATCATCTGAAGGTTTCATGGGTACTAAGGAGGGAGGGAGGGAGGGAGTGTGTGTGTGTGTGTGTGTGTGTGTGTGTTACTAAGGAGGGAGGGTGTGTGTATGTGTGTGTTAACATTTGGACCTGCTCGCTCAAAGTTGTGTGTTGAATTTTTTTAGCAGTCCTGATCTTCACCAATGGGTGGGGTGATGATGAAAAACAGTGTGATTTGAGCTTGTTTTCAAATGTAAGGAGTATAATCAACTGTAACTGTCGAAAGAGAAATTGATCAAGTGGTTGAGTGCTCTTGGAATAGGAGGGCTGTCCAGACAAAATCCAGCCATTTCAATATAAGTAGAATGGTTACATGGCTGAGTACTTTCTGGACAGCCCTCATATTTCTTGGCTACTTAAAGTGGCCTCTAGATCCATAGAGAGACTTATTTATACCCTCCTTCCTCCTCTTCTTCCTTTCTCCTCCATCAGGATGTTTGTCTGGTAATAGATGTATTTAAAAAGAGCTGTAAGTCAAGTTGTTCATTGTGACCCTTTCCTAGTATCTATTTATATTTTCTCACACATGAGAATGTATATTTTATAAAGCATGTTTTGTCTACTTGTTTGTCTACTGTAATATATCTTCAATAAAGCTAAAATATACATTATGATTTTCTGGTCTTCTCATGCCTGAAGTACAGGGGCAAAACAGGAAAGAATTGCCCTTCTCTGTCTAGTTCCTGCTATATTTTAGAGTCACATCCTGCTTCCGTGTGCTACCTGTGCCTCCTGCAGCTGCCCCAGGGCTGCCGCTGTGTTCCCTTCCTCACGGTGTCAACCATGGTGCTAGATGCCTGGCAGGGTGGAGGCAGACATACTTAATAGTTCTTTAGGAAAGAAGACTGTCTTCTGCACAGGGAAGAATTTGAAGGCAGCATTTTCTAATTTGGTAAATCTTTGATTAACAACATATTTGGAAAATGTTAGTGTTCTGTCAGCTTTCTCACTACCATGTTAGGGGCCATTTGAGACGACTGTCAGCTCTCTGAAGGCCTGGGATCCCACAGTGTACTTCTGCTGTATTAATAGGAGACACATTCCACAGATTTTTTCTTAACTTGAATCTCACAGCACTCTTACAATGTAGATTGGGCAGATCATTTTAATCTCCACTTTTTGTAGTTAAGGAAACTGACTTGGTGACATTATCCATTATACAATATCAAAACACTTTTAGGCAATAAAGACAGGATTTGAATCAAGATTTTCTGACTCATATTCAGGACTTTTTCTATTGTGATACCTTCCAATTCTGAACAGAGTGTTGTGTCTATAGTCTTCATACACATTTGGATAAAATACTCTTGAGCCTTGATCACTTCCAATATGGTGAATGTTTGGACTGGAATGTACACCAGAAGCTGATTTTTGCTGTATTCCTGCTAAGACTATCATTTTTCTCTTATAGGGGTGGAATGAAGAAAAGTGCCATGGGTTACCGTATTTTCCGGCGTATAAGATGACTGGGTGTATAAGATGACCCCCTAATTTTACAGTTAAAACATAGGTGTAGGCCTATATTCGCTGTATAAGACTACCCCCCACTTCCGAGACTGTAATCTTATACAGCGAATATAGGCCTACACCTATGTTTTAACTGTAAAATTAGGGGGTCGTCTTATACGCTGGAAAATACGGTACTGTATTTTTGGTCCAGAGTGTGATGGACTATGGCCCAAGTTATTGCACCCTGCTGACCTATGAGATTCCTTTCACACTCCCAGGAGCTAGTGAGAAGCTTGTAACCCAAATGCTTATACTCTCTGCTGCAGAATTAGTTGCCATGACCAATACTTTGGTAAAATTCAGGAAGAATGAATTTCTAGAAAAAAATTTTAAGTATAAGCAGGAAGTTCTTACAGATTTAACAACTATAAAATTACCGTGTCAAACTGCTATTTGATTTCTGGGCTGTGTCATGGACTAGTTCAGTTACTCTGTGGATAGGTACAGATCTGCAGACTGCTTGGGAGTAGCCCCCGCCACTGTGAGCATATGCACAGTTGTGTCTTACTCATTTCTGGAGGTTCTTTTATTCTTGCTGGTTTGGAATGGTTGAAACAGAACTGGGCTTCTATCTGGAGGCCTCCCTGACTAGAAGCAACAATTTTAACCCCTTTTTGGCTGCCCCTCCCCCTGCACGAACGCTCCTCAGTTGCATGCTAAAGTGAACTCATTACACACCTATTCTCCAGTCCTGTTGCAGTTCTGGCCAGTGTTTGGGATGGGCTGCCTGTGGCTTTCATTCTAAGAGAAATTCTGTTCCAAGATAGTCTAAGGGCAGAGGAAACACATGGGTCATATCATACAAACAGGGTGGGGGGATGGGAGGGATGGCCTGATGTGGACCAGTCATGATAGGAAGGCTTCGTGGGTTTTAACTGCCACCTCTGCCGCCGTCTTTGTTCAGCCAATCAAGAAGTGTTTTTAGAAATCTCCAGGACAGGTTTGTCGCTTGATTTAGTTCACAGACCACCAAGGCTAGTATCAAAGCACTGTGACAAAGAGAGGCCAATAGGAAGTATTTATCACATTAATTGCTAGGAAGAAATGATGCGATAACAGCAAATACATTCAGCCTACCCCTTCCGTATACTGTTAAGCTCTTCACATACTTAAAACACTTTTGTCTTCACAACATTCCCTTTGAGTGAGATATTCTTATTCTCACTTTATAAATGATGAAACAGGTTAAGTAGCTTGCCCATATTCACATAATTAGCAAGCAATAAACAAGGGGCTAAAATTATGTTTTATGATTCCAAAGTAGTTTTTACCTCCTGCTTTGTCAATAAGTCTTTGTTACGGGCTGAATTGTGTGCCCCTTCTCCTCCAAATGCAAAAGTTGAAACAGGTCTTTAAAGGGTAATTAAGTTAAAATGAGGGGTATTGTTTTTAGGGTGGGCCCTAATCCAGTATGGCTGGAAATTTAGACATGCATGTGCACACAGGGAAAACCATGTGAAGACACAATGAGAAGGCAGCCATCTGCCGGCCAACAAGAGAGGCCTCAAGAAAAACCTGCTGACATTGATCTGGGACTTCCAGCCCCCAGAACTGTGAAACTGAATTTTTGTTGTTTAAGCCACCACATCTGTTTTGTTATGGCAGCCTGAGCAAACTAATACAGTCTTCCGATAACCCAGCCAGGTTGGTAGGATTTCCTTATAACTCAGGCTGTGGGATCTACCAAAGGTCACATGCTCCAGAGCTGAGCTGCTCTGTCCTTGGACCCCAGTCAGTGCTTCATATACTGAAAAGCACTGTAGAGAAACTGGAAATGAAACCAATGAATACCAGCTGGCACGCTTGCGCTTCTGACATCCCAGCTTCCCAGAAGTTCAAAGGCAACTGCAGCACTTGGAGGTCCCAGAAAACAAGAAGCGGACGTCGTGTGTCTACAGCCTAAGTGATTGTCAGTTCAGTGCATCTGGGAACAAAGAAACAAGGTATTTGGAACATTCCAGAGTGCGTGCTTCTAAGCTCCCATTTTATTCTCACCCAAGGAGAAACCAGGCTTTCATACATCAGTAAGTAGAATCCCACATGTGGAAGGACTGGCTGTTCCTGAGTTACATGCCAGATCAAGTAGTTTAATTTGGTGTCTTTTCCAAGTGCTCCATTAAAGCCGATATGAATTCCATGTCTTAAAAACAGGCATGTGGTTAAAGTCGCCAGTGACAAAGTCTAGCCTGAATTATTTATTCTGGGACAAGTGCACGGGTGT
This sequence comes from Craseonycteris thonglongyai, assembly GCA_004027555.1. Lineage (NCBI taxonomy): Eukaryota > Metazoa > Chordata > Mammalia > Chiroptera > Craseonycteridae > Craseonycteris > Craseonycteris thonglongyai. The sequence goes on from PVKE010033025.1 coordinate 17,476, forward strand.
ATGTTCCATGCCGGAAATAGCTAGTGCAGACGAGAAATTGAATTGTCGAACGGTGAATTACTGCTGTTTTGGGGCCCTGTTCTTTATACATAGAACCTGGGGGGAGGGGGTTTAGGCGCCACACAAATATGCTCTTAACTGAAAAGGAACTTACAGTTAAGATTCAAGTCTGTGATGTTGAGAACTTTGATATGTGGAGAGGCACGAAATCACAATATAAATTGCAGATTTGGGGGAAAAGCAGTGAATCCTGTTGGCAGGAGCTTTGCCTCCGGCGGCCCCTACCCCACAGGCACCTACTTTCTCACCTTTTCTGGACCCCAGTCTCCTGTCCTACGGCCAAATGTATGCTGTTTCCTGAAATTCCTTCGAGGGCCTTCATACCCAGGAAGGTAAGAAGTTTGAGAACTAACTCCCATCTCCCCCTGTTGAAAAGTCCTTCCTTCAGGCAGCCTTAATGCAGGGAAGGAAGGCACTAGGAGCTGGTCCCATTAGAGACAACTGGTTCGTTTTGCCCAGAAGAACTTTCTTGTGTCTTAATTGAAGTTCTAGCAGACCCAAGACTTGTGAGTGGAATAGTTATTGAGGGTGGTGGAAGAATTTTAAGAATGCATAGAATTTTTTTCTGTAGCTCTAGAAGAAGGGTGTGATTTTTTTTTTTTTTTTTTTTTTTTTTTT
>PVKE010033026.1:0-18152 GCA_004027555.1 Craseonycteris thonglongyai
AAAATATTTGCAAACAATGCCTCTGATAAGGGGCTAATATCAAAAATATACAAAGAACTTGTACAACTCAACAAGAAAGAAAAACAGTAAAATAAATCTTAAAAAAAAGAAAGAAGTAATAGTTGACAACTTTTTATACTTGGGGAAAGAACTAGATATACAGATTGTTGAACCTATTAGAACACCTATTTATCTTAATGCAAAAATATCTTCTCCAAGATATATTATATTAAAATTGTCAAACATCAATGATAAAGAATTTTAAAGGCATCCAGGGCAAAAAAATAGAGTAACTTACAAAGGTACTACCATCAGGTTAACAGCAGATTTCTCAGCAGAAATTCTATAAGCCAAGAGAGAGTAGAAAGACCTATTCAACATTTTGAAAGATAAAAATTACCAGCCCTAAATACTCCACCCCACAGTTATTTTTCAAATATAAAGTAGAAATGAAGAACTTACTTACAAACAAAAGCTGTGGTAGGATACCACCACTAGACCTGCCTTATAAGAAACATTCAAAGATGCTTATATTAGAAATAAAAACAAAATTTTACAAAACTTTGAGTAATGTGATAGACAGAATCAGAAAACTGCAAACCTATTTCATAAAAGGGTATTAATCACTAAAGTTTAGCATAAAGGGTAAAGAGAAAAATAAAACATTAAAAGAAAATATAGGGTTGACAATTATGTTTGCAAACTCATCCTAGAAAAAGTGCTACTTGCCTCTTGTTGAATATCACTACAGCTATCCTCAAAGTACTCCTTTGGGAAACTGCTTGGATGCCAGTGCCTAGTCCACCCTTCAGAGCAATTTTGGAACGCTTTTTCTGGAATGGTCATAAGAGCCATCATCATATTATCCTTGATGTCTTGAATGTCACCAAAAGTCTTCCTTTCAATATATTCTTCGGGGAAGCTGGGGTGGCTCAGTGAGTTAAACGCTCACTTTGCAGCGCCGGGGACCGAGGATTGAATCCCGGCCCCGGCCCGTGCAGAACCATGTGCTGAACTGGGAGCTCCCCCAGTTCAGTTCTCTTCCTGTCTCTGTATCTCTCTCTCTCTCTCTCTCTCTCTCTCTCTCTCTCTCTCTCTCTCTCTCTCTCTCTCACACACACAAAAATAAATAAATAAATATATATATATATAAATAAATAAATAAAATATATTCTTCATCTTCAGATAAAGAAAAAAGTGACTGGAGGCCAGATCAAGTGAGTAAGGAGGGTGTTCCAAAACAATTATTTGTTTACTGGCTGAAAACTCCCTCACAGACAGTTCCATGTAAGCTGGTGTGTTGTGATATAAGAGCCATGAGTACTTGCAAAGCTCAGGTCATTTTCTTCTATCTTTTTCATGCAGTCTTTCAGCACTTCCAAATAGTCAACTTGGTTGACTGTTTGTCCAGTTGTAATAAATTCATAATGAACAATTCCCCTGATATTGAAAAAGGTTAGCAATGGGGATGCTAGGATGGCTCAGCAGGTTAATTGCTCAGCAGGATCTTGCACCCTGAGGTCTGTGGATCAAATCCTGGCCCCAACTTGTGTGGACCCATATGCTGAACTGGGGTGTGTTTCCCATGTGGGGGCCCCCAGTTTGGTTCTTGCCAGGGCAAACTTCCCATGTGGAAGGCACCCGGTTTGGCCCCCAGCTTGAGCGAGTATGCCTCCCATGCAGGAGGCCCCCGGTCCAGGTCCCACCCTGAGCAGCTCCCCACCCACCTGAGTGCAATGAATCCATGTCAAAAACTGATGACATACAACTGTGGAGACTGCTCTGGGCCTTCCCCCTTCTCTCTCTCTCTCTCTCTCTCTCTCTCTCTCTCTCTCTGTTTCTGTCAAAACAATAAAAATCAAATTAAAAAAATAAAAATATAAAAGGTTAGCAACATAGTTCTGACTCTTGATTTGGACTGACAGAATTATTTTCATCATGGAGAATTGGCTGACTTCCATTGTGTACTTTAACTCTTTGTTTCAGGGTTGTATAAGTACACTCGTGTTTCATCACCAGTAATAACATGGTCCAAAATATCATCTTGCCTCTCCAAAAGGTCTTGGCAAACTTAGACTCTCCTTTGTTTTTTGTTCATCAGTGAGCCCCTTTGGGGCCATTTTTGCACACATCTTTCTCATGCCAAGATTTTCACTTAAAGATTTTTCTGTTTCTCTATCAATGTTTACTTGATCTGCTATGCTTCTCACAGTCAGCAGAAGATTTTGATACACCATTTGACAAACTTTTTGCAATGTTTTTTATCAGGTCTGATCATTACTAGCCACCTTGATCTTTCTTCATTAGTGATGTTTTTTTTTCCCCTCAGAAAAATGTTTCATCCATTTGTACACTGCTGTTTTCTTCATGGTGTTATCCCCATAAACTTGGACTAACATGTCCCTGGTTTCACTTCTACTTTTTCCAAGTTTAACAAGAAATTTAATGTTTTTCATTGCTCTAATTCAAGCTCTGAAGTTCTCATGATGGTACACAAAAACATGCAACAGCCACAATGAAAGTCACACAGCAAGTCACTACCACACATTAGCGTGAACACAGCTGTGAGACACTGATATACCAAGGTTATGAAACCTTACCATGTTGTTTATACAGTGCTGCCAACATAAGAGCACAGTGGCAAGTTCATTAACTTCATTGTCAAACAGATACTTCAGCATGGTAATGAATTCACAACATAAAAAGGTATAGTTTGTGACAAAAATATAAAAGGGGAAGAAGAAAATGACAGAACTTATGTAGGCGAATAAATTTAAGATACTATTAGCAGAAAAAGAGGAGACCTTTTAACGTATGAGACATGTTATACACACACAAAAAAATAATGAGAGCAAAGACACAAAACATAAAGTTAGTGGAAACCGAGAAGATCATCATAGACAACTACCAAACTAAAATGGCAGACAGAAACACGGGGAGGGGGGATGGATAGAGAAAAAGATAAAACAGAGAACAAAATATAAAATTGCAGCTGTAGGCCCTCATATATCAATACTTACCCTAAATATAAATGAAATGAAGTCACCCATCAAAACACAAAGAGTGGCTGGATAGATTAAAGAGCAAGCCTCAACTATATGCTGCCTGCAGGAGATTTATCTCAGTTCTAAAGGCAAACATAAATTTGAAGTAAAGTGGAAGATGATACTCCAGCAAATAGTGGCCAAAGGAAAGTGGGTATAGCCATACTTATATTAGATAGAACAGACTTTAAGGCAAAAAGTAGAATAAGAGATAAAGATGGACATTATATAATGATAAAGGGGGCAAGTCATCAATACAACATAAATATTTATCAATATACAAGGGCTGTGCTGAAAAAAATCAGCCATTGCCAATATAACAAGAATTGTTACATGGCTGGATACATTCCGGACAGCCCTCGTATATGCACCAATCATAGAACCATCAAAATATATATAGCAAATATTAGCATACTTAAAAGAGGAAATAGGGAATGCTGGGATGGCTCAGCAGGTTGATAATTTGTCTTAGAGCCCTGGGGTCCAAGAATTGTATCCTGGCCCTGGACCATGCAAACCCATATGCTGAACTGGGGTGTGCCCCCAGTTCTGTTCTCACCAGGGCGATCTTCCCATATAGGAGGCCCCCGGTTTGGTTCCTGCCCTAGGTGTGCTTCCCATGTAGGAGGCCCCCCAGCAAGGGGGTGCCTTCCATGAGAGAGGCCCCTGGCATGGTTCCTGCCCTTTGTAACCTCATGCCCACCTATGGAGTGAAACTATATCAAAAACTAATGACGTACAACTATGGAGACTGCTCTGGTCCCTCCCCCTTCTCCCTGTCTCTCTCTCTGTCTCTTTCTCTGTCAAAAACAATAAATATAAAATTTTTAATGAAGAAATTGACAGCAACTCAGTGGTAATAGGGGACTTTAACACCCCACTTACGTCAATGCATAGATAATCCAGACAGAAAAACAATAAGGAAAGACAGCTTTACATGACACTATCAGAGCATAAAATTTAAAAGAGACAAATAGAACATTCCATTCAAAATCAACATAATACACATTCTTCTCAAGTGCACATGAAACATTCTCAAGTAATTACTAAATGTTGGGACACAATACAAGTTTAAATAAATTTAAGATTGGGGAAGCTGGGATGACTCAGTAGGTTAAATGCTCACTTTGCCACCCTGGGGTCTGAGGATTGAGTCCTGGTCTCGGCTTGTGTGGATCCATATGCTGAGCTGGGTGTGGCCCCAGTTTGGTTCTTGCCAGGGTGAGCTTCCCATCTGCGAGGTCCCTGGCTCAGCCTCCAGCTCATGGGGACACAACTCCCAATCAGGAGGTCCCCAGCCTGGTTCCCATCCTGTGCGGCCCCAACCCACCTGTGTGGAACAAAACCATGTTGAAAATTGATGATGTACAACTATGGAGACTGCTCTGGGTCCTCACCCTTCTCTCTGTATCTTTTGTCTCTGTCTCTCTCTCTCTCTCTCTCTCTCTCTCTCTCTGTCAAAAATAATAAAATCTATCTTTAAAAATATGAATAAATAAATTTAAAATTTAAATCATAGTAAGCATCTTTTCAGATAGATAAATAGATAGATAGACAGATGATAGATCATTTAATGGGCTACTTTATTTTTCAAGTTGTTTTGTTTTAATATTTAAAAAAATACAGAAAAGAATAAACAGAAGTTGTGAAAAGTAAAGAGAAGAGAAAAACAGTAACTTTTATTGAGCTGTGATGTGTGATGATCTGGGGCTGGTGCCAGCAAATGTAAAACCAAAGTTCCTTTTCTTAATTTTCTGTCATTACTGTTGACCGCAGCCAACAGGGTAAGTTTCTGAACACTACATATATTTTAAGTTGGCCTGTTTTTCACCTGTAAACCATTTGATTCAGTTTCATATCAAATCCTTAGCTGTACCAAAGTAGATTTCATTTAATTTTCATAGGTATTTTTTTCAAATGTTGCATTTTCATGAAGAAAATGTATTGCTTTGTATATGGATCAATTTCTTTTAAAAACAGAAAGCATCCCCTGGCTATTTCTTTGCAAGCATCTTTTCTAACCACAAATATATAAAACTAGAAACTAAGAGGCAAGAAGAAAACTGGGTAAATCACAAAAATGTGGTATATAAAAAACATGCTACCAAACAACTATTGGATCAATGAGAAAACTAAAGAGATTTAAAAATGCAGGGGAAGCCAGGATGGCTCAGTGGGTTGGGCGCTCACTTTGTAGCCCCGGGGACCGAGGATCGAATCCCGGCCCCAGCCTGTGTGGACCCATATGCTGAACTGGGGAGTGCCCCCAGTTCAATTCTCACCGGGGTGAGACCCCGGCCCAGTTCCTGCCCTGCAGCCCCGCTCCCACCTGTGGAATAAAACTATGTGGAAAAACCAATGATGTGCAACTATGGAGACTGTTCTGGGCCCTCCCCCTTCTCTCTGTCTCTGACTCTGTATCTCTCTCTCTCTCTCTCTCTCTCTCTCTCTCTCTCTCTCTGTCAAAAACAATAAATAAATCTTTAAAAAAAATGCAGGAAGTGAAAATGAAAATACAACATACTACAAACTGAGATTCAGAAAAAGCAGTATTAAGAGAAAAGCTTGTAACAGTATATATCTACTTTAAGGCACAAGAAAAGTCTCAAATAAATAATCAAGTCTTATACCCAAAGGAACTAGAAAAATAACAAACTAAGGCCAAGTTAGAAAAAGAAGGAAAATCATAAAAATTAGAGTAGAAATAAATGAAATAGAGACTAAATAGGCAACAGAAAAGCTCAATGAAACTAAGAGCTGGTTCTTTGAAAACAAAAGGCTCAAATAACTAAAATTAGAAATGACTACAATAGAAATACAAAGGATCATAAGAGACTACAAAAACAGCTACAAGCCAAAAAAGAAAAAAAAAAGAAAAAAGATAATATAGAAGAGGAAAAGGAGTAAATTCATAGACGCATAACCTTCCAAAACTGAATTATGTAAAAATAGACAATGTGAAGACAGCTCACTAGTAAAAAGACTGAAACAGTAATAAAAGAAAAAACCTCCCAAGGCCTTTAAGCCACCTCTTTTTGCTTGAAGCCCACTTCTACCTCTTGGAAGTGTACTTTCTCTACTTTTACTCAATAAACTTCTCTTTCATCTTGTAAAAAAATGAACAAAACAAATAAGCAAAAAACATTGCAAATAACAAAAGTCTAGGACTAGATAGCTTTACTGGTGAGTTTTAACAAACATACAAAGCAGATTTAACAGCTATCCTTTTAAAATTTTTTTCCAAAATGCTGAAGAGAATGGAATGCTTACTAATTCATTTTACAAGGCCAATATTACCCTAGTAACAAAACTAGACAAGAAACACACACACACACACACACACACACACACACACACGCACGCACACAAAACATAAAAATTATAGGCCAATATCTCTGATGAAAACAGATGCAAAAATCCTCAACAAAATATTAGTAAATTGAATATAATACATTAAAAGGAACATTCCACATGATTAATTTGGATTTATTCCATAGAGCCAATGATGGTTCAATATCCATAAATCAGTCAAGATGATACACCACATTAAAAATTAATTATAAAAATCATATAATCATCTCAATATATGCAGAATTAAGCATTTTACAAGATTGAACATACATTTATGATTTTAAAAGCTCAACAAAATGAGTATAGAAGGAATGTTCCTCAGGATAATAAAGGTCACATATGACAAACCCATCAATAATATCATACTAAATGGTGGAAAACTGAAAGCTTTTGCTCTAAGATCAGGAACAAGGCAAGAATGCCCACCCTCATTACTATTCTTCAAAATAGTACTGAAAGTCCTTGATAGAGTAATCCAGCAAGACAAGAAACAAAAGACATCCAAATTGGAAAGCAAGAAGTGAAGCTGTCACTATTAGTGGATGTCATAATTTTGTATGTAGAAAACCTTAAAGATTACACACACACACACAAAATATAGAAATAATACAAAATTACAGCAAACTCTCAGGGTATGAAATCAATACACAAAAACCTGTTGTTTTCTATACACTAAAAAGAACAAATCAGATAGAGAATTTAAAGAAAAAAACAATTCCATTTATTAATATAATTGATAACAAAAAAGAATAAAAGACCTAGGAACAAGTTTAACTAAGGAGGTAAAAGAACTACACACCGAAAACTATAAGACACTGTTGAAAGAAATTAAAGAAGACACAAAGAAATGAAAAAAATATTTCATGTTCGTGGATTGGAAGAATTAATTTAACACTGTTAAAATGTCCATGTTACTTGAAGTGATCAACATAGTCAGTGCAATCCCTATCAAAATTTCAGCAGCATTTCTCACAGAAATAAAATGAAAAAAATCCTAAAATTTATATAGAACTACAAAGCACCCTGAATAGCTATAGCAATCCTGCGAAAAAAAGAAAAAAAAGGGGTACTACACCCCTTGATTTCAAATTGTACTACAAAGTGATAGTGACCAAAACAGTATGCTATTGTCAGAAAACAGACACATGAATTAATGGAAGAGAATCAAGGGCCCAGAAATAAATACACACATTTATGGACTAATAATTTATGAGAAAGGAGACAAGAATATACAATGCACAAAGAAAAATCTCTTCAATAAACGGTGCTAGAAAGACTGGACAGCTATATGCAAGAGAATGAAACTAGACCACTATCTTACACCATACACAAAAATTAACTGAAAATGGATTAAAGACTTGAGTGTAAGGCATGAAACCCTGAAAAACACAGAAGAAAATGGAGCAAGCTTCTTAACGTTTGTCTTAGAGATTTTTTGTGGATTCAACTTCAACAGCAAGGAAAACTAAGCAAAAATAAATAAACAAATGGGAATACATCAAACTAAAAAGCTTCTGCATGGTAAAGGAAACCATCAACCAAATCAAAAGGCAACTTATTGGGGAAGCCAGGATGTCTCAGTGGGTTAAGCATTCGTTTTGCAGACTTGGGGACCGAGGACAAATCCTGGCCTCAGCCTGTGCAAATCCATATGCTGAACTGGGGTGTGCTTCCCATGTGGGAGGCCCCAGTTCAGTTCTTGTCTCACCGCCCCCCTCGCCCCCACGGGTTTGGCCCCTGACTCCAGGGGGCATGCCTCCTACGTGGGAGGTCCCCAGCCCAGTTCCCACCTTGCTTGGCCCCCGCCCACCTGTGTGGAATGAAACCATGTGGAAAACTGATGATGTACAACTATGGACATTGCTCTGGGTCCTCCCCCTTCTCTCTGTCTCTGTCAAAAACAATAAAATAATTATTTTTATTTTTTATTTTTTTAAATATACGTTTATTTGTTTTTTTTATTTTTGACAGAGAGAGAGATACAGAGACAGAGACAGAGAGCGAACTGAACTGGGGGAGCCCCCAGTTCAGCATATGGTTCCGCACGGGCCGGGGCTGGGACTCGATCCCTGGTCCCCGGCGCTGCAAAGTGAGTGCTTAACCCACTGAGCCATCCCGACTTCCCCCCAAAATAATTATTTTTAAAAGAGCAACTTATTGAATGGGAAAAGATATTTGCAAATTATGCATCTGATAAGGGGTAAATATCCAAAACATACAAAGAATGCATATATCTTAACAAGAAAAACACAATTTGGTCAAAAAATGGGCATAGGATCTGAATAGATAGTTATTGAAAAAAGATGCAGACGGTCAACAGACACACAAAAAGATGTTCAACGTCACTAATTATTAGGGGTATGCAAATCAAAACCATATAATGAGTTATCACCTCATACTTTGTTAGGTTAGCTATTATAAAAACAAACAAACAAACAAAACACACACAAGAAACATGGAGAGGATATGGAGAAAAGGAACTCTGGTACACTCTTGGTGGGGGTGTAAATTAGTATAGTAAATTTCAATGTCATTGATAAGTTCTTCAAATTTAAGGAAAATAACATAATGTTGTATAAGTTAAGTTCTATGGCATCTCATCAATGTTATGATGAAACAACCTGCTGTACAACCACTATGCAAAACAGTATAGAAATTCCTCCAAAAATTAAGAATAGAACTACTATATATGAGCCAGCTATTCTACTTCTGAATATTTATCAAAAAATACAAAAACACTAAATTGAAAAGGTATCTGCACTGCCCATGTTCATTGAAGCATGAGACACAATAGCCAAAATATAAAAACAACCTGTGTTCATAGATGGATGAACGAATAAGGAAGATGTATATATACAATGACGGTGTCCCACAGTTTCATTCAATTCTGATATTAACTACCTGGAGTTAGTGAAGACCCCATGGGTCAAGGGCAAAATCTTTCACAAGACTGGACCACTTCAGATGCCAGCCACAAGTCTTGGGACTATCTGCACTTCTGACCAACCAGTTATAAATCCAGAGGTTCTCGTGACTCCCTTAGGTTTAACAATTCACTAGAATGACTCATAGAACTCGCTGAAAACACTATACTTACAATTACAGTTTTATCATAAAGGATTAAAATAAAAAATAGTCAAATGGAAGAGGTGCACAGGTCATGGGCTTGGAGGAGATCACCCTGCAAGAACATCACTGTGTTCACTAATTAGGAAGGTCCACTGAGCTTCAGTGTCCAGAGTTGTACTGGAGTCTTATGTTATTGGCCAGATTACTGAACTCAGCCTCTAGACCCTCTTTCCTCCCTGGAGGTTTGGGGATGGAACTGAAAGTAATCATGTGCTTGATCCTTCTCCTATAGCCCGTCCCTCTTCTGAAACTATCTACTGCCCACCAGAAGTCATTTCAGCATATGGTCAAAAGGGACTCATTATAAATAACCAAAGACATTCCAATCACTCAAAAACTTCCAAGATGGGGAAGCCAGGATGGTTCAGTGGTTGAGTGCTCACTTTGCAGCCTCAGGGACTGAGGATCAAATCCTGGCCCTGGCCTGTGAGGACCCATATGCCAAATTGGGCTGTGCTTTCCATGAGGGAGGCCCCAAGTTTGGTTCTCGCCCCCTGTCCGGCCCCTGGCTCGAGGGGTGTGCCTCCCATGTGGGAGCTCCCAGCCCAGTTCCTGCCCCACACGGCCCCGGCACACCTGTGTGCAATGAAACCATGTGGAAAACTGATGACATACAACCACAGAGACTGCTCTGGGCCCTCTCCCTTCTGCCTGTCTCTCTCTGCCTCTCTGTCTAAAACAATAAAATAAATCTTAAAAAAATAAAATAAAGCTTCCAAGAGTATTTGAAATTCTGTGCAGGAATCAGAGACAAAGACTATATACATTCTTTATATATCACAAGAAGAGATAGAAAAATTAACTTAGTAGTTAAACACTAAAAGGAATTTGATCCTCTTTCAGCAGAGAAGATGTGTTTTAACCAGGAGTGAAAAAGAAAATAAAAGTCTGGCAGGAGTCAGGAATGGTTCCAAGGAAAAGAGCAAGCAGGATAAACCCCAAGGCTTCAAAAAAAACAAGGCTGAGATGAGAGGGCCTCTGGCATGAGCCTGGGAGGTGAAATCCAAGAAGGAAGAAAAAAATGGGTGTGTGTGCCCTAACAACCACCACCTTCTGTAACTTCAGAATTTTTGCATCCATTTTGCTTTTGAGACATATATATTTTAATAGCTGTGAAAAGATTCTTGTTGGTACTGATATTCAAAAGGAATTAAACCTCTAATAAACATTGCATACTTTATTCTTAAATATAACAAAGCTGACCCTTTCAGGTATTTGTGCTGGGAGATTCAAATCTAGGACCTCAGTGTTAACGGCCCACAGAAATTTCCTGTCAGCATCTCAGGGAAGTTATTCTACATTGTAATCTTAATTCCATGTACAAATTCCCTCAAACTTTTTATTTAACTTAAAATTCCCACAAGGAACAATTAATGAAAGAAACTGTGAATTATTTTACGAACACAAAGATAGGACATAGTAACAACTTGCCTCTAACCCTTGTTAAAATGATAAAGAACAGCAGAACCAAGCATGAGCTTCACAGTTGCTAGGATTTGTGAATGCCTTGGGTATTGAGTCACAGTGTGGCTGGGGAGGAGGGTGGAGCTGATTAGGAAAATGCCTGTGTACAAAGTCCTAAACAATAATTGCTAACTTCCTGGAACTTGCACTGGCAGGCTTATAGCTAGAGCTAGCTTTCCTTCGATTTACAGCCATCACCAGGCAGTCTTAGGAAGGTTTTGCAGTCTGAGTTTTGCATTGTCTGCATGGTATCAAGGATACAGCTTTGTGCTGACTGAAAGGTAATGTTTTATGTGAAATATTACTCAGATTTCTGACACTAATGGCCTTAAGCAAAATGGAGGATTTGAAATTTGATGGAACAGAGCGCCTAACTGTTGATTATGTGAGAGGAATTCTTCAACCCACACCCACCTGTGACATCTGGGATCAGATCTGGAACTTCCAAGCCAAGCCTGATGATCTGCTTATTTCCACCTATCCTAAAGCAGGTAGGTACAAAGGGGGAGGAAAAGGGGAAGAAGAGAGTTAGAAGGGTAAGGGGGAAAGATGCATTAATAATGAAATAAAGAAATTCATCTGTGTTTGAGTGGAAAACTGTGTACTGGGCAGAGTGATATAGCTAAGACAAATCACTTGTGGAAACTGAAAGTACATAAAAAATATTAAGATGACCTACAAAATTTAAGAATTTAATCATTCCCCAGAAGACAGTGAACCAAACAGCCAAGAACAAAACGGTTAGTCTTATTCATTTATGTGATCCTAATGCAGGCCCTCATTGCAGAGCTTTGTGTGCATGAGCTAGAAAGGGAGTCCTTAGGCTGATGTGAGGAAGAATTCTGGGAGCCATGGCTGCAATGCTGATTTTACCTCAGCAGCCCTTAGAAGCCCTTAAGCCTCTCAGCTCTGCATTGTTCTTTACTCTTTCTAAAGAACAATGCAGCTAAATGAATAGGATAACAGTTCAAATTTATGGTTCTGACACACACACAAGAAATGTACTATATATTTATCACTATAATATCCACTTCAAATTGCAGTTTTATAAAAATTCATATTATGATAAAACAAGGTATGAAAAATAATGTTTTCTGAATTCAATTATAAACAAAGCGAGCTTTAAAATTCACACAGATGGAAAGCATCTGAGATGTTGCTCCCAGAATATGTATGTGGTCAGTATGGATCAAGTAAACTCTTATAAAAATTCAAAAACATTTTACCTAGATGTTCTTTTTTTGTTGTTAAATTTATTGGGGTGACATTGGTCAGCAATATAGTTTCCAGGTGTACAACTCTACATTATGTCATCTATACATTGCGTTATGTGCTCACCACCCAGAATCAGCTATCCTTCCATCACCACATATCTGGTGCCCACCCCCCCACACACACATACACACTCCCTCCCTCCTTACCCTCAGGTAACCACCAAGCTAGTGAGTGTGTCCATAAGTTTTTGTTTCTTTGTTACTTTCACTTTTATATTCCATCTATAAGTGAGGTTATATGTTTCCTGATTTTTTCTGTCTGACTTATTTCGCTTAATAAGATAGTTTCAAGGTACATTCATGTTGGCACAAATGACTACATGTCCTCGTTTCTTTTTGCTGAATAGTAAATATTCCTTTGTGTGAATGTACCACAACTTCTTTATCCAGTCATCTATCAAAGGACACTTCTGTTGTTTCCATGACTTGGCCACTGTGAACAGTGCTGTGATAAACATTTGGGTACAGATATCTTTTCAGATTAAGGTTTTCAGGTTTTTTGGGCAGAAACCCAGTAGAGGGATTGCTGGGTCATATGGCGATTCCATTCCTGATATTTTGAGGAATCTCCATACAGCCTTCCATAGTGGTTGTACCAGTTTACATTCCCACCAGCAGTGTATGAGGGTTCCTTTTTCTCCACAGCCTCTCCAGCACTTGTTATTTCTGGTCTTGTTGATTATAGCCATTCCAACAGATGTGAGATGGTATCTCATTGTGACTTTAATTTGCTTCTCCCTAATTGCTAGTGATGTTAAGCATTTTTTCATATATCTTTTGGCCATTTATATGTCTTCATGAGAAAAGTGTCTGTTTAGGTCTTCTGGCCATTTTTTAAATTGGATTGCTTTTGTTGTTGTTGAGTTGTACAAGTTCTTCGTATATTTTTTATATTAGCCCCTTATCAGAGGCATTGCTTGCAAATATTTTCTCCCAGTTGTTTGGATGCTTCTTTGTTTTGTTGATGGTTTCCTTTGCAGTGCAGAAGCTTTTTAGCTTGATAAGGTCACATTCATTTATTTGTGCTTTTACTTCCCTAGCCATTGAGGTCAGATTCATAAAGTCCTCCCTGAACCTCAGATCTATAAGTTTAGTACCAATGTTTTCTTCTATGCAATTTATTGTTTTGGGTCTTATTTGGAGGTCTTTAATCCATTTTGAGTTAATTTTGGTATATGGTGAGAGATCATAGTGCACATTCATCCTTTTGCATGTGGTTTTCCAATTTTTCCAATACTATGTACTGAAGAGGCTTTCTGTTCTCCACTGTATATGTTTCACTCCTTTGTCAAAAATAATCTGTCCATACATTTGTGGGGTTTTTTCTGAGTTTTCAATTCTGTTCCATTGGTCTGTGTATCTGTTTTTCTGCCAATAACAAGCTGTTTTGATTACTAAGACTTTGTAGTACAGATGAAAGTAGGACAGTGAAATTCCCCCAGCTTTATCCTTTTTTTTTTTTTTTACAATAGCTTTGGTGGTTCAGGGTCTTTTGTGATTTCATACAAATTTGAAGATTTTTAAAATTTATTTCTTGAAAGAATGTCTGGGATTTTGATGGGAATGGCATTGAATCTGTACATTTCTTTGGGTCATATGGGAATTTTAACTATGTTGATTCTTCCAATCCAAGAACACGGAATATCTTTCCATTTCTTTGTATCTTTTTAATTTCATTTAACAGTGTGTTTTTTTTTAAGATTTATTTTATTTTTTTTTGACAGAGAGAAACAGACAGAGACAGAGAGAAGGGGGAGGGCCCAGAGCAGTCTCCATAGTTGACATTAGTTTTCCATATAGTTTCACTCCACAGGTGGGCACAAGGCTGTGCAGGGCAGGAACTGGGCCGGGAGCCTCCCACATAGGTCCCACCAAGAACTGAACTGGGGGCACACCCCAATTTAGCATGTGGGTCTGCATGAGCCAGGGTTGGGATTCGATCCTCGGTCCTCGGAGCTTCAAAGTGAGCGCTTTACCCGCTGAGCCATCCCAGCTTTCCCTAACAGTGTCTTGTAGTTTTCAGTGTATAAGTCCTTCACATTCTTTGTTAGATATTTTCCCTAGCTATTTCATTTTTTTGTCTGCAATGAAAATCAATTGGATCTTCTCGTTACTCTTTCTGAAGTTTCATTGTTGGCATATAAAAATGCAGATGTTTTCTGGACATTGATTTCGTATCCAGCAACTTAACTGTATTTGTCTATTGTTAGTAACAGATTTCTGATAAGAGTCTTCACAGTTTTCTATTATAAAGGATCAGATCATCTGCAAAGAGTGACAATTTGACTTCTTCTCTCTCAATTCTAATACCTTTTATTCCTTTTTCTTGTCTGATTGCTCTGGCTAGAACTTCCAGAACTAGGTTAAATAGCAGTGGTGACAGGAAGCATCCCTGTCTTGTTCCTGATTTTAGGAAAATAGGTTCAGTTTTTCCCCATTCAGTATAATATTTGCTGAGGGTTTATAATATATGGCCTTTATTATATTGAGATACTTTCCTTCAATTCCCATTTTATTCAGAGTTTTTATCATAAGTGGGTGTTGTATCTTGTCAAATGCTTTTTCTGCTTCAATTGAGATAATCATGTGGTTTTTATCCTTTGTTTCGTTTATGTGCTGGATTACATTGATTGATTTGCATATGTTTAACCATCCTTGTGCCCCTGGGGTAAATCTCATTTGATCATGATGAATAATTTTTTAATGAATTGTTGTATTCTGTTAGCTAGAATTTTGTTTAAGATTTTTTCATCAGTGCTCATCAGGAAGATTGGTCTAGTTATCCTTTTCAGTATTGTTCTTCTAAGGCTTTGGTATTAGGGAAATATTGGCTTCATAGAATTAGTTGGGAAGTATTGCCTCCTCTTGAATTTTCTGGAGTAGTTTGAGGAGGATGAGCATTCTTCTTTGAATGCTTGATAAAACTCATTGGTAAAACCATCTGGTACAGGACTTTTGCCTTTGGGAAGATTTTGGATAGTTGTTTCAAATCCTGTACTGTTGATTGGTCTGTTTAGGTTATCCAAATCTTCTTGGTTCAGTTTAGGTAAACTATATGGTTCTAGAAATTTGTCCATTTCCTCTAGATTGTCAAATTTGGTGGCACAGGGTCTTTCATAATAATTTTTTATGATTGTATGTAATTCTATAGTGTCAGTTGTGATCTCTCCCCTACTGTTCCAAATTCCAAAATATGAGATTTTTGTCTTTGTCCTTTGGTGAGCCTGGATTTTGTCAATATTATTGATTTTTTTCAAAGAACCAGCTCTTTGTGGCATTAATTTTATCTATTGTTCTTCTGTTCTGAATTTCTTAAGTTCTGTTTTAATTTTTATTAGTTCTTTCCTTCTGCTAGCTTTGGGATTCCTTTGTTCTTTTTCTAGTTCTTTAAGATGGGATGTGAGATCCAAGATGGCAGTATGAGAGGAGAACGCCAATAACTCCCTGGGAAGGGCCTTGTGAACAGAGGAGAATCCATAGGGGAAACCCTGAGAAGAAACCTCAACTAAGAGAACCACACAATGCAGAACAACACACAAAGGTTAGAGAAAAAAGGGGAGAGCAGGAGAGGAAAAGGGAAGCAGCGGTTCAGGGACAGAGACTCGGAGCGCGGCCCGGGCTGGCAAAAACAAAGAGGGATTGGGGGACTACGGTCAAAGAGGAGCTGGATCAAAGGCGGGCTGGAAGCTGAGATCTAGGGAGCTTGGAATCCCCACAAGACTGTGGACAATTTAACATCCAAACTCAAGGGACAGCACACAGTGCCCTAATCAGATCACAGAGCCTAAAGTGGAACAGGGACTGTGGAGCAGGGCAGCTGCACTTCCCGGCGGGTGGGGTGAGAGCAGGGCACCAGCCCTCAACAACTCAGCACCCCTGATTTACAGAGGAGATTGACTGTGAAGGAGCGCCTTCTGAAGACAGGGCTCTTGGAGTGAAGGCTGGGGCTTGAGTGGGCATAGCTGCATTGGATTTGCTTAGAGTAAATCTGGCAGTCTCAACAGAGCCAGGAGCATAGAGCAGCTGCTGCCCAAGCTACGGCCTGTGTGCACAGGGATTTCGGCGCCCCGCCCACCGGGCCACCGCGACACTGCTGCTTGCTTGCCAGCGCGCAGTTGGGCTTTTGGTGCCCTGCTCAACAGGCCATTGCAGTGCCGCTGCCTGCTTGCCAGCACGCAATTGGGCTTTTGGTGCCCCACACACCAAGGCGCTGCTGCACCGCTACCGGTGCCCAAGTGCGCAGCTTGGCTTTTGGCGCCCCACCCACTGGGCCGATGCGCATTGCTGAGAGCTCGCACCTGGGCTTTCAGTGCCCCGCCCACCGGGCCGCTGCATCCTGCTCACGAGCGCGCAGCTGGGCTTTTATCATCCCGCCCACCGGGCCTCTGGGTCATTGCAAACCAAGCTCGCAACTGGGCTGCCAGCCGGATCTCTGCGGTGTCATTGCCTGTGCGTGGGACTGAGTGGCCGACTGGGGCCTCTGCCAAGCCCCAGCTGATCCAAGCGCTGCCCTGTGGGCATGGCTTAGAGATACAATTGAAGGAGGGGCAGCCATGAGGAGGAAAGACCAGAGCTCCTGCACCCCGCCCGCACTGAACCACCAGCCCCCCTGCTGAAAGAGGAATCTGCTATTGTGTCTCAGGCCCGCCATAGCTCCTACTCACATGCCCCCAACCCTGGCCACACCTTTACTACCCTGCTATCTAACAGTGAAGACAGCAACCTGAAGTGCCCCAGGACACAGAAGCTGTCTGCTTCCCCCAACCCTCTCCCAAAATCTCCTCCTCCCACTACTGAGCCCAAAAGAAAAAATAAATAGAAGCCCATCTGATAGGCAAACCACCAGAGGGAAAACAGACTCATGTGTAAAGCAAAAAGAACCACATCAAACACAATGCACACCTCAGAATCCAAAGCCCCACCAGAAGATCAGGGGCAGTCTTTAGTAAAGGACCTTGCACACTTGGAATCAAATCTAAGTGAAACAGAATTCAGGGCTGCATTAATCAAGACACTCAGAGCTCACTCAATGCTGGCAAAGTACCCAGACACAGTTAAATGACCTCAACAAGAAATTTTCTGAGCAAAATGTGTACTTTACCAACAAAATTGAGAAGCTAGAGCAGAACCAAAAGGAACTCCTTGAAATGAAAGGCATCATGGGAGAGCTGAAAAAAGAACTGACCAGCATAGGAAACAGGGCTGACCAGCTAGAGGAAAAGATGAGTGAAATCGAAGATACAAACATGGAAATGTCACAGAGGGAAGAAGAAAAAGAAAGGAGAATCAAGAGAAATGAAAGAGCCCAACAAGAATTCTCTGACTCCATCAGAAAGAACAATATAAGAATAATAGGGGTACCAGAAGGAAGCGAGATGAAATCTTCTCAGAGTCTACTAAAACAAATAGTGGATGAAAATTTCCCGAACCTGTGGAAGGAATTACAGTCCCAAATCCAAGAGGAAAGCAGAAGCCCTAGCTTTCTAGACCCTAGCACATCTCCAAGGCACATTGTTCTGAAGACGACAAAAATCAATGACAAAGAAAAAATCCTCAAGGCTGCCAGGGAAAAACAAAATATAACTTTCAAAGGAAAACCTATCATGCTGTCACCAGACTTATCAACAGAAACTCTGCAAGCCAGGAGGGAGAGGAGCCCAATCTTCAAAATATTAAAAGAGAAAAGTTTTGAGTCAAGAATTAACTATCCAGCAAAATTAACCTTTAGATATGAAGGAGGAATTAAGGCCTTTACAGATATACAGAAGCTGAGGGAATTCTCCAGCTCAAAACCGGCACTCCAAGAAATACTAAAGGAGGCTATCCGACCTGAATCCAGAAATCAAAATAAATGGAGAAAAGTTGGGACAACAAAAAAATAAAAAGGAAA
>PVKE010033027.1:0-18149 GCA_004027555.1 Craseonycteris thonglongyai
ATAGAGAGTAATTATTTTATCTTCAGTGCATATTTATTTCTATTTTACTTTTGACAGATAGAGAGAGAGACAGAGACAGAGACAGCTAGAGAACCGAACTGTGGGAACTCCCCAGTTCAGCATGTGGGTCCTGCCTGGGCCGGAGCCGGGATTCGATCCTCGGTCCTCATGGCCTCAAAGCGAGTGCTCAACCCGCTGAGCCGTCCCCGCTTTCCCCCTAAACAATAATTTTTTAAATGGTATTCACAGCTCCATGTGCCGAAATAATTGCTCTGCGTGCCACTTTGGGCACGCGTGCCATAGGTTCACCACCCCCACTCTAGGGCATCAGTCTCCAAGCAGTGGTACCTGTACCCCCATGAGGTTCATGTAGGGCAGTTCAGGGAGTGCATAAAAAATAATATGTAACAATATTTAACTGTGTTACGAATAGTGTAAAATTAAATCTGGTTTGTACTTTCAGTGTCCTAATTTTTCTTTCCTAACTTACTACCTCATTTCCACTATTTTACACTAAGATAGGCACTGAACAAAAGTGTCAATGTGTAAAAACATCTGTTTTTAAAACAAGGGGGTTAAAAGGGAAAAGGTTGGGAACCACTGCTCAAGGGCAAGAGGGAGCCATACAAGGAATACAGTGGAGTGTGGGCTGAGCAGATTTTAGCAGTTTATAAAGGTTAACTGAAAGCTTTGATAAACGGATTACGGAAAGACAAAAATGTGTTCGATTTTCTCTGGGTTTTTTTTTGAAGTTATGTATCTTTGTCTCATTAACTGATGAGATCAGGATGGTTAATCTGATCACACAGCCAGGTAAGGTTGACACAAAGCATGGAATGACATCAACTAACAGAAACTAATTAGATCTTTGTAAGGTAATTATCAATCCCACCCAATATCAGCATCTTTTGATTTTGTGGCATAAAACCTGACTTTTAAAAATGTACAGGGGATGCTGGGATAGCTCAACAGGTTGAGCAGTTGCCTTACAACCATAAGTTCTGGGGATCAAATCTCGGCTCAGCCCATGGGAACCCATACGCTGAACTGCAGTGCAACTGGTAACCGCTGGGATGGCAGTGAAGGTTTTCACCTCCCCTATGAAAGGCCCCAAATTTAGTTTCCGCCCTGCAGGGCCCCACAACCACCTGTGTGAAATAAAACTGTCACAACTAATAATGTACAACTATGGAGACTGCTCTGGGCCCTCTTTCTCTCTCACCTTCTCTCAAACAATAAAATAAATTTTAAAAAAGAAAAAAGAATTCTAAAAATATACAAACCTTTGAAATGTTAACTATGTGTAAAATAAATAGAGGACACAAAAATAGAGCAATGCTATAAAAAAAAGGATTAAATCTTTTATCCCTTTGGTTTTTTTTTAATATTTATTTTTATTATTTTTGACAGAGAGAGAGATACAAAGAAAGAGACAGAGAGAAGGGGGGGAGGGCCCAGAACAGTCTCCATAGTTGTACATCATTGGTTTTCCCACATAGTTTCATTCTACAGGTGGGCACGGAGCTGCACAGGGCAGGAACTAGGCCGGGGTCCCACCCCGGTGAGAACTGAACTTGGGGCACTCCCCAGTTCAGCATATGGATCCGCATGGGTCAGGGCCGGGATTCGATCCTCAGTCCCCAGGGCTGCAAAGTGAGTGTTAAGGTGACCGGACGTCCCTCTTTTGGCGGGACAGTCCTGATTTTTAACAATTTGTCCCGCGTCCTGCGGAATTTTTAAAAAGTCCTGATTTTTGGAAAGAATGCACGACAAGCTAGGGAACGGCGGGAGATAGACCAAATTTTTAATCAAGAACTCCCTCCCCACGGGTCAATGGTGTCCCGCTTTACCAATGTTAAAATCTGGTCACCTTATGCTTAACCCACTAAGTCATCGGCATCCTAAATTATATGCTCACTGTTGTCCAGGTAATGTGATTTGCAGTCAGAAATCAATATAAAGCAATGCAAATTCAATTTCATCTTTGCTGGATCCTGCACACCAGTGGAAAAGCACAGGATTAGAAACTGAGCAACATAAAACAGTAACTTTGATAAAATCTGTGAAGCAAGGACAAATGTTTTTCATAAGAAAGGGTAATTGTTGATGAAAGAAAAAAAAGAAAGAAAAACAGTGAAGAGAAGGTTACCTATGAAATGTGTCACTAGACTGATACAGAGGGGGTACCTTGAGTGGTCATGTAGATGTCTGTGTCTGAATATAGGCATTTCCAATACAGGACGAGATCATTGGTGTGCTTTCTGGCCTGTCTCTTCTATTTCATTCACTTTATTCATTCAAATACATCCTGTCCAATTGCAAGTTAAAACTCCATTTACAATTTAAAATTGAGCATTTTTAGTTTATTTTTTTAAAGATTTATTTTTATTGTTTTGAGAAAAGGAGAGAGACAGAGACAGAGAGGGGTGGAGGCCCAGAGCAGTCTCCATAGTTGTACATCATTAGTTGTGACATGGTTTCATTCTGCACATGTGGGTGGTGAGACCCTTCACCGCTATCCTGGTAGTTACCAGTTGTGCTGCAATTCCTCATATGGGTTTGTTCAGGCCAAGGCCAGGATTCAATCCCTGGACCTTGTGGTTGTAAGACAAATAACCCAACCTGTTGAGCCATCTGACATTTCCAAAATTGAGAATTTTTTAAATGAGCAAACAGAAACAAACTCATAGATACAGAAAACAAACTGATGGTCAGCAGATAGGTGGGCCTTGTGGAGCTGGGTGCAAAAGGTAAAGGGATTATCACACAAATTATTATAAAAGCAGTCACTGGGATGTAAAGTACATATAGTCAATAATGTAATAACTATGTACTATATGGTGTCAGATAGGTACCCAACTTATCAGTATGATCACTATGTAAATAAGTTATATGTGTCAAATTACTATGTTGTACACCTGAAACTAATAATAGAGTGTCAACTGCAATTAAACATTTTTTTAAATAGATAAAATAAAATAGAACATTTTTGATCAAGTGTAATTAATGGACATAAGAAAAATGAAAAAGTGAATGTATCTTGTTTGGTAGCTTTTTACAGGGAAACACTCCTGTGTAACTACCTCCAAGATAAGGAGTATATTGCCAGCTAAAACACAAAGTACAGTACCCCAGGAAAACTGAGATGGGGTCCTCCTATGGAACCTTCCATATATGTACCTACCCCAGTACCTATTACTGTTTCTAAAAGTAACCAGCATCCTAAATACTGATAATATCTATATGCTTTTGAAATAATATAAGTGGGACTAAACAAAATGTATTATATTTGGTGTGGATTATTTCATTGAACATTTTTAAAAGATTTATTTTATTGTTTTTGACAAAGAGAGAGACAGAGATAGAGAGAGAGAAGGGGGAGGGCCCAGAGCAGTCTCCCTAGTTGTACATCATAAGTTTTCGACATGGCTTCATTCTACACAGGTGGGCAGAGACTGTGCAGGGAGAGAACCAACTAGGGTCACAGCCCCGTTCAGCATATGGGTTCTCACGGGCCGGGACTGGGACTCGATCCTTGGACCCTAGGGCTGCAAAGCAAGAGTTTAACCTGCTGAGCCATCCTAGCTTCCCTCATTGAACATTTTGATGTGTGGTTAATCCATGTTGTAGCATGAAGCAGTTCATTCATTTTTAATGCTGTCAAATATGCCTCTATATAAATTAATTATAATCTGTCCCATTTAATGTTGGGCATTTAGAATGGTTTTCAGTGTTGAAGTATTGTGCATTATGATGATATAAATGTTCTTTTGCCTTTGATACACATGAATACATTTTTCTGTTGAGTATATGCCAAGGAATAAAACTGAGGAGTGACAGGGAATGCATAAATAGAGGTTCAATAGATAACAGTTAAAACATTTTCAAAGTAAGTGCCACCCAGCAATGGCTGAGATGTCCAGGTGCTCCAAACCTGCTGACACGCAGCCTATTTGATTTTCATTTTAATCACTATTTGATTTGGTCACTCTGGCAGGTATTTTGTGGCATGATATTATAGTTTTATTTTGCATTTCTGGGGTCATGAATGAGGTTAAACCTTTTTCTATTTGTTTATCAACCCACTTTTCATAAGTACTTTTGACTATTTTTCTATTAAGCAGTCTTGTATTTCATTGATTTGAGGGAGCTCTTTATAAACTCACTCTGTATTTTGTACATTTATTGAAAACTTCTTCCTATACTGTGCTTCATCTTTTTAATGAATGAAGTTTTACTTTACTTAATGAAAAGAAGTTCTCATTTTAATGTAGCCCAGTATATCAATATCTTCCTTAAAGCTGAGTTCTTTCTGTGTCGTATTAAAGATATCTTTTCCTATTACAAGGTCTTAAATGTTCTCTTCCACGTGGTCTTCTAGAAGCTTTATTGTTTTATATTTCAGAAGCTTTTTTTAAATCCAGCTAGAATTAATTTTTGTAAATGGTAGAAGGTAGGTGTGGGGATTAAATTATCCCTTTATGGATAATTAGTTGGTCTAAGACAGGGGTGTCAAACTGGTGGCCCGTGGGCCACATGTGGCCCTTGAGGTAATTTTTTGTGGCCCACGATGCTCTGAAATAAAATAAAAATAGAAAAAATTATTATGAAGATAATAGCGCTTAGGGGATATCGAGGCAATACCATACACACAATTCCCTCATTAACCCTTTAACTACTGAAGACAAGTATACACGTGGCCCAGTGCCTTTCCTGGGGGCTTGTGGGCGTGTATAAACGCGCTGATTCAGTTCCGGCGATGTGTGTAAATGTGATGTGGCCCACGTGAATCTTGCCTGTTGCACCAAATGGCCCGTGTTTTAATTGAGTTTGACACCCCTGGTCTAAGATAATCTATTTAAAAAACAATCTTTCCCCTTTGAACATGTATTTAAGTGTTATATTTTCCAGAAAGCAGGTGACTGTATGCTGATCTGTATCAGGACAATACTATGTTCTGTTCCTTTTTCTTCCTATCCTTGTGTCATGATCACAGTAACCCCGGAGTCTGAGGATCGAATCCCCTTCCCAGCCCTGGCCCACGGGGACCCATATGCTGACATATGCTGAACTGGGGTGTGGCCCCGGTTCTGTTCTGGCCAGGGCAAACCTCCCATGTGGGAGGTCCCCAGCCTGGTTCCTGCCCTGCATGGCCCCACCCACCTGTGTGGTACAAAACCATGTCAGCAACTGATGATGTACAACTATGGAGACTGCTCTGGGCCCTCCCCCCTCTCTCTGTCTCTCTCTGTCTCTCTCTGTCTCTCTCTCTCTCTCTCTCTCTCTCTCTCTGTCAAAAACAATAGAAAGTAAATCTTAAAAAAAAAAAGTAGTCTTTCCTAATCCATTTTGCTTTCTCATTATGTGCATACTGAAAAATTGTTCTGGGGAAGCCGGGATGGCTCAGTGGGTAAAGCACTCACTTTGCAGCACCGGGGACCAGGGATTGAATCCTGGCCCCGGCCAGTGTGGACCCATATGCTGAACTGGGGAGTTCCCCCAGTTCAGTTCTCTGTCTCTGTATCTCTCTCTCTCTCTCTGTCAAAAATAAATAAAATATATATATTTTTAAATTGTTCTTCAGGTTTCTTTTGGCTATTTTTAGCCCTTTTATGTCTACATAATTTTGGAATCAGCTTGTAGTTTTTCACACACACACACACACACACACACACACTTGCTGAATTTTTATTGAAACAGCATTGAATTTATAGAGCAACGTGGGGAAAATTAAGATTTGCTATAATATTGAATCTTCTAACCCATGAACATGGCTAGCCTTTATATATATATATATTTATTAAAGTTGTGTATTTGAGGGGAAGCCGGGGTGGCTCAGTGGGTTATGCACTCACTTTGCAGCCCTGGGGACCAAGAATCGAATCCCAGCCCCGGCCCATGCGGACACACATGCTGAACTGGGGAGTGCCCCCAGTTCAGTTCTCACTGGAACAAGACCCCAGCCCAGTTCCTGCCCTGCGCAGCCCCAAGCCCACCTGTGGAGAATGAAACTATGTGGAAAAACCAATGATGTGTATCTGTGGAGACTGTTCTGGGCCCTCCACCTTCTCTCTGTATCTCTATCTGTTTCTCTCTCTGTCAAAAACAATAAAAATCTTAAAAAATAAAATAAAAAATAAAAAAGTTGTGTATTTGAGCAAAGGACTTACACATTTTTTTTTTAGCTATTTTGATGTTTATTGGTAATATACATGGTAAAGTTTTTTTCATTTTCAGCTGCTTGTGTTATTGTACAATTCAATTGATATTGGTATTGGCCTTGCATCATGCATCTTGAAAAAATTCACCAAGTTTAATATTGGTAGAATATTTGGGATTTCTTTGCAGACAAAAATAAATATTGGTATCTGATATATTCTTTTTTTTTTTTCTTAAATATATATTTTTTTATTTTTTTATTTTGACAGAGAGAGAGAGAGACAGGTACAGAGACACAGAGAGAACCGAACTAGGGGAGCTCCCAGTTCAGCATATGGTTCCACACGGGCCAGGGCCGGGGCCAGGATTCGATCCTCGGTCCCCAGCGCTGCAAAGTGAGCGCCCAACACACTGAGCCATCCCGGCTTCCCCATATATTCTTTTTTTTTAACTGGCTAGGGAGCAGTCCAATGTTACATAGAGTTGACATTAAACATTCACCTCTCAATTTTTATTTTTAAGATTTATTTTCTTGTTTGAGGGGAGAGAGAGCGAGACAGAGAGAGGCGGGAGGCCTCAGAGCAGTCTCCATAGTTGTACGTCATTAGTTGTGACAAAATTTCTTTTCATTCTATACAGGTGGATGTGGGGCCATGAGGGGTGGGGACCCAACTGAGGGCCTGGAAGAGGCAAGAACCTTTACCACCATCTCAGCGGTTACCAGCTGTGCCACAGTTCAGCATATGGGCCTGCACAGGCCGGGGCAGGTACTCAAACCCCACGTTGTGGTTGCAAAGCAAGTGCTCAACCTATTGAGCTATCCCCAGCATCCCCTCAATTTTATACGAAAATTTTAAGGATAATTTTTGCTGCACTTTGTAAACTTCATTACATTAACAAAGTTCTCTTTATTCTTAGTTTACTAAGTGTCATTCTGTAATGAGCACTGACTCTTAACATTTTAAACTTCTCTAGGAAGCTGATTATACTGTGTTTTTCTATATCCTATTAATGTGTAGTTTAAGTTCATTTTTTTAAGTTTTAAACCAACTGAGATATTAGGATAACTCAGCAGGTTGAGCGCTTGCCTTGCAACTGTAAGGTCCAGGGATCAAATCCTAGCCCCAGCCCATGCAAGCATGTGCTGAACTGTGTGGCGCAACTGGTAACCGCCAGGATGGCGGTGAAGGTTCTCACCTTCCATGCAAGTGGCCCCCAGTTTGGTTCCCACCCTACAAGGCCCCACATCAACCTGTGTGGAATGAAACTACCTCACAACTAATGACGTGCAACTATGGAGACTGCTCTGGGCCCTGGCCCCTTCTCTCTCTCGCTCTCTCACACACACACAAACACCTTCTCTCAAACAATAAAATAAATCTTTTAAAAAATTTTTTAGTTCTCTCTCTGTCTCTGTATCTCTCTCTCTCTCTCCCTCTCTCTCTCTCTCTGTCAAAAAAATAAAATAAAAATGGGGGAAGCTGGGATGGCTCAGTGGGTTGAGCGCTCACTTTGCAGCACCGGGGACCCAGGATTGAGTCCCAGCCCCGACCCATGCGGACCTATGTGCTCCCCAGTTCAGTTATCTCCCTGTCTCTGTATCTCTCTCTCTCTCTCTCTCTCTCTCAAAATAAAAATAAAAAAAAATCTTTTTTGAACCAAGTTTTCATGGAGAGTAACCTCCACTTGCTTGATATATTATTTTCCCTAAATGTGACTGGATTTGATTCGCAAATAATTTACTTTTAATTTTTACACCTGTGTTTGTGAGATAACGACTTGCAGTGTTCCTCTTTCTTTAATGTATTTGTAAGGTTTTGTTATCAGGGAGCTGCTGAACTCATTAACTAAAAAGGGAATGTTTCTGGGGAAGCCGGGATGGCTCAGTGGGTAAAGCGCTCACTTCGCAGTCCCAGGGAACCGGGGATCGAATCCCGGTGCCGGCCCGTGTGGAACCATGTGCTGAACTGGGAGCTCCCCCAGTTCAGTTCTCTCTCTGTCTCTGTCTCTGTATCTCTCTCTCTCTGTCAAAAATAATAAATAAATAAATAAATAAAAATATATTAAATTAGCCAACCATTTAAAATAAATAAATAAAAAGGGAATGTTTCTAATTTTCTTATGCTCTAGGAAAGTTTGCGTAAAATTAAAATTGGTGTTTTCTTTTTTATTTTTAAGATTTATTTTGGGGGAAGTTGGGATGGCTCAGTGGGTTAAGTGCTCACTTTGCAGCGCTGGGGACCCAGGATTGAATCCCGGCCCGGCTCATGCAGACCCATGTGCTGAACTGGGGAGTGCCCCCAGTTCAGTTCTTTCCCTGTCTCTGTCTCTGTATCTCTCTCTCTCTGCCAAAAACAATAAAATAAATAAATAAATAAGATTTATTTTTTGTTGTGTTTTTTGTTTTGTTTTTTTGTTTTTTGACAAAGAATGACAGAGAGAGACAGAATGGGGAGGGCCCAAAGGAGTCTCCATAGTTGCACTGTCATTAATTTTCAATATAGTTTCACTCCACAGGTGGGCACGGGGCTGAGCACAGCAGGAGCCAGGCCGGGTGGCCTCCCTCATGGGCCCCAGCAAGAACTGAACTAGAGACACACCCCAGTTCAGCATCTGGGTCCACACAGGCCCCCGGGACTGCAAAGCTAAAGCTCAACCCACTGAGCCATCCTGGCATCCCTTGTTTTTTTCTTAAATATCTAGTAGAATTCCTCTATGAACTCATCTGGATCTGAACTTTTTATATTTGTTGTTTTTTAACATTTTAAGTTTATTTATTTTTTATTGTTTATTGTTTTTGACAGAGAGAGACAGAGACAGAGACAGAGAGAGAACTGAACTGGGGAAACTCCCCAGTTCAGCATATGGGTCCGCACGGGCCGGGGCCAGGATTCGATCCTCAGTCCCCGGCACTGCAAAGTGAGCACTTAACCCACTGAGCCATCCTGGCTTCCCCAATATTTGTTTTTAAATATGCCAGTGCTGTAATTAATTATATATCTCTTCTATATCTACCTTGCAATCTTTAAGGATTCACCAATTGTTGAAACAGATCCTCAAGCAAATCAGCATAAATTAAATTGCTGAAGTTTAGCCTCTGAGAATTTGTGTGAAGAATGGCTTTAGATCTCAGAATCTCATGCCAAGATGAACCATCAAGGAATGATCCTGGGTCAGAAAATCTCGAGCTTAAACCCAGCCAAGGACTTGCCATCCAGGAGCAAGAGGGAATCTCTGAGTTTCTGAGCACTGAACTCAGTCAAAATGGCAAAAACTCATGTGCAAAGCAGGAACTGCAAAGACTCTATAAGTCATTTCACTCATGGCTGCAGCCAGAAAAACACAGCAAGGATGAAATTATTTCTTGTTTGATCCTGGAACAGTTTATGATCAATAGGCATTCCAGTGACAGGTCCACATTGAAGGAGAAATGGGAGTCAAGTGGAAGAAACCTGGAGAAATTCATGGAAGACCTGCATGATGTTTGCATGGAGCCCCCTGGTTTAGTGAGTAGAGGGTTCTGACATCTTGGGTGAGGGGTAGAGTACAGTCTGTTGGTGTCGCTTGGAAGTAGGGAAAGAAGAGTTACTATAGACCCAGTTATCAGTCCTCACCAAGGAGAATCTTTACCATTCTAAGGAAGGATGAAAAAAATAAGTTTTATATTCATATACTCAATAAGACATGTAGGAGTCAGAATATTAATTGATTTAACTCATTGAAGCTAGTGAAGTGGTAGGAGGTCTCATTAAGAAATTCACAATTGAGCTGAAACCTCAAGGATGAGAAGAAATGCCTTAACATAAGTTGGTTCTTCCCCTGAGAAAGACTTAGTATTCCTCTTTTTTCATTAGGAAAGACACACTAACAAGAAGTTACCATGAGCGATAAAGGGCAGGACAGTAGGTGTGGGAGTACACAGTAGAGGGTTCTTGGGAAAGCCCAATGACTGTCACTTAACAAATACAGGTATGACAGTGATCAGGCTATTTTTACAGATCCATGTCCACATGCAAGGACAGGAAGCCCTCTTTTCTGAGAATATGCCCTTAAGAGAAGTCATTGTTCATTTCAAGAAACAGTTGTCAGCAAGAACCCAAACAGCAGTGAACATGGGGACACACTCCTGGACTCCCCAAGATACTTCCCTAGAAACAGGACAAGGTGAGCGATGGGAGCCCAAATACCAGAGAGATGTTCTATGTGGAGTCTTTCTTAGGTACAACTTCACTGACTCACTTCTTTATTTTTACAGGAGATGAAGATAAAGAGAATGGTGGCAACATTTCTTTGAAAACTTGTCAAGTAAATGACAGTGTTACTAGTCAAAGCAATCAAATACCGTCCCTGCTCATTATCCAGGAAGAGAGCTGTCCTAGGCCTGAAGAAGGACGTGTTTCTTTGGAGGATCCACTCAGTTCAAGAGCAAGCCTAGGTACCTCTAGATCCCAGGAAGGGTCTCTGAAAGGACCCTGTAATCAAGATGTCATCATGGAGGTGGAATCATCATTTTGCTCCAGGCCAGACCAGGTCACCCCTGAGCCTATTCCTACCCAGCAGAGCAATGAGGAAAAATCCACATGTGGGGGCCACCAAGAAAGATTCCATGGAGCCCAAAAGTCATACCAATGTGAGAAGTGTCCCAAGATCTTTAGGTACTTCTGTCGGTTACAAGTTCATCAGAGAAGACACAATAATGAGAGGACATTTATTTGTGCTGAGTGTGGCAAAGGCTTCTTTCAGGCCTCAGACCTACACGTGCATCAGAAGATTCATGCAGGGGTGAAGCCTTTCAGGTGCAGCACATGTGCAATGTCCTTCAGCCACAGAACCAACCTTTTGGCTCATGTGAGAATCCACACAGGAGAGAAGCCTTATGTGTGTTCCCTGTGCAAGAGAAGCTACCGCCAGTCATCTACCTACCACCGCCACCTGAGGACACACCAGATTACTGCCTTCAGACGTGTTTCCTCCACACCAGAAGCTCCCTCAAAGTAATGTGTATAAATATGTCTGGACATATGTATGTTTCCGTACTACTTCTCTTTATGACACAATTCCTTGATTACATTTTCCATTTATCCTCTCCTTCACTAAAATAGAATTTTAAGGAGAGCAGGGAATTTTTAAGTTTTGTTTGTCAAGTATCTCAGGTGCCTAGAAAGTGGGAGACACGTTTCAAATGACCAATAAATAGTTGTTGAATAAATAAAAAGTGTAATATCAGTGTTTATTTCTTAAAGCCCTGGAATGTACCCCATATGAGAATAATGAGGCCTAACCCCAGGACACAAACACCAACTAGAGGTGATCCAGTGAAGTTCTCCCTGCCTCCCTGCATCTTCTACAACCTTTATTTTTAGTAAGGAGAGAAACCCAGAAATAGGCCTCAGGCTATGAAAGGAAGCTTTTATATTTAAATTCTACAATAATTTATTCACTGGAAATACTAATAACTAAATGGGAGATGAATATGACTGATGACTAGAAGCTGTGGAATGCTATTTCATTAAGATATCAGAAAACTCAGGGGAAGCTGGGATGGCTCAGTGGGTTAGGCGCTCACTTTGCAGCCCCGGGGACCTAGGATAGAATACCGGCCCTGGCCATGCTGACCCATATGCTGAGCTGGGGAGCTCCCCCAGTTCAGTTCTCACCGGGGCAAGACCCCAGCCCAGTTCCTGCCCTGTGCAGCCCTGCCCACCTGTGGAATGAAACTATGTGGAAAAACCAATGATGTGCAACTATGGAGACTGTTCTGGGCCCTCCCCCTTCTCTCTGTCTCTGTCTCTGTATCTCTCTCTCTGTCAAAACCAATAAATAAATCTTTAAAAAAAAAAGTTTTAAAAAATATATCAGAAAACTCAAATGTTTTTCATTTCTTCCAGATTGCAGATATGGGAGGAAGGCAGCTTCTTTGTAAAACCAGTTTGAAAAACTGCCCCGTTATGCCAGGGGCATCTTCCATAAAGACAGGCCAATGCATAATTTTGCTTACAAGAGTTAGAAGAAAGCAGAATGGCCCACACTGACTTTGGTGTTATTGGATCAACTCACTCCCATCGTCTTAATTGAGGGAAAACTTTCCTCATTCCTAGGCCTTTTATCTTGTACGTTAACCAGTTCTTTTCATCACTCCCTTTGTCACTCCCTCTGGGTGTGTTGAGGTGGTAATCAAATGGCACCCAGTGGGTCCAATTATATAGCCCAGAAGTTCATAGCACCTAAGACTAAATGAAGATAGCCGGAAAGGCACTTGCTTTCAAGATCCTTTTGTAATTCATGTTGAATGTCATGGCAGGATACACAGACACAGCATAAAGAAATGGCAGCCAAAGTGTACGTGGGTCAACAGCCAGTTGTGCCTTCCCAGGCACTGTACGTTTTAACGAATCCAGTTAGAAAAGCAAGCGCAATCCTGAGGCATGCTCCTCTGTTCAACATAGTCAGTCAGCCTGCTCTCTATGCCAATTGTCTCAATTATATCCACGGGGTTTTACTTTATAGAGGTGACTGAATGGCGACATCGAGAGCTCAATGCTTCTTTTAAAAAGTTTGTATTACAGTTCCCAAGAAGAGCAGGGCCACTTGTGCCACATGTGGCTACATGTGGAAGCAACAGTGTTGGTCAGAAGGCAAAGAGGAGTGAAGAGAACATGGGCAGATGCCTTTCTGTGGTTTCCGTGAGAAAGGCAAAGCAGGGCAGGGTAAACCAGTTAAGATTGCTGAGTCTGAATAATTCTGGCAGGCTTTGGGGCATAGGGGTGTTCCCTAATTGTCTGCTTTCTGGATCTGGGCTGACCTAGGGCCCTGGATATACTGGCTTGGTGTGTGAGAGTCAGATAAAGGAGAAGATGGATGGGGGTATGGTTTCAGACTGGTTGGAAAAAGAATATGGTTAGTATAGATGTAGATATATATCTAGAACATGATAAATTCATCCAACATACCTATCTCTAAGCCTTTCTTTTTTTAAAGATTTATATTTATTGTTCTTGTTTTTATTTTTAACAGACACAGACACAGAGAGAGGAGGGAGAGCCCAGAGCAGTCTCCATAGTTGTATGTCATTAGTTTTACTTCACAGGTGGATTTGTGTCTGTGCAGGGGACTCCCGAATGGGAAGCTTGCCCCAGCGAGAACTGAACTGTGGCAAACCTCAGTTCAGCACACCCCAGTTCAGTATATGGGTCCGCAAGGGCCGGGGCCAGGATCCGATCTTCGAACCCAGGGTTACAAGATGAACACTTAACCCACTGAACCATCCCTGCTTCTCCTGTAAGTCTTTTAATTCTGTCTTATACATCATGCCAGACTAACTCTGGCATCTCAGCCTCAACAACTATAGGTCACCATTGAATCCACAGCCAGTCCACTGAACAGGCAGGCTGTTAGAGTCGCCTCCTCCAGCTGCACCTGCTATCATACCAAATCCAGAATTTCTAGTGCTGTACAATATCAATGAATTTGATCCATTCGTGTATTCTATTTGGTGTATTCATATATTCTACCCTCCTTGGTCAAACAGCCCTAGAACTCATACCCACACTTGTTCCTCAGGCTCTGATAGTAATACTAGCCAAGGGGAGGCCGGGATGGCTCAGTGGGTTAAGTGCACACTTTGCAGCCCTAGGGACCAAGGATCGAATCCTGGCCCCAGCCTGTGCAAACCCATATGCTGAACCAGGGAGTGTCCCCAGTTCAGTTCTCACCGGGGTGAGACCCCGGCCCAGTTCCTGCCCTGTGCAGCCCCATGCCCACCCATGGAGTTTTATGTGCAAAAACCAATGATGTACAACTATGGAAACTATTCTGGGCCCTCCCCCTTCTCTCTGTCTCTGTATCTCTCTCTCCATCAAATACAATAAAAATAAATCTTAAAAAAAATAAATACTAGCTAAGGGAGGGGGAGTGGTGTGAGAGAGGAGGGATGGGGAGCTAAATATATGGTGATGGAAAGAAAGCTGACTCTGGGTGGTCAACACATATTAAAACACATAGGCAAAGTACTGTAGAATTGTATACATGGAACCTATGTAATTTTTACTAACCAATGTAACCATAATAAATTTAATTAAAAAATATATGTGCTCACTTAAGCAGCACATATGCTAAAATTGGAACGATACAGAGAAGATTAGCATGGCCCCTGCGCAAGGATGACACGCAAATTCGTAAAGCATTAAAAATAAATAAATAAATATATATATATACACACACACTAGCTGTTAGGGCTAAAGGGCTTGATGGTGGGAGGAGAAAAAATATCAACATGAGGACAAAGAAGCAGCCCAGTTAAACCCGAAGAAATTTTCCATTGCTAAAGCTGGCTGGGGACCTGCCCTCAGCCTGAGGTGATTGGGACTCAGCATCAGAGTATCCACAAAACATTCCCAACCTAGATGCTGGTACTTCCTGATACTCTTCCCTGAGTCCCCCTTCTGGGTCTTCTTCTTTTTTTTTTTTTTAAGATTTATTTATTGTTTTTGACACAGAGAGAGAGAGATACAGAG
The DNA here is from genome assembly GCA_004027555.1 of Craseonycteris thonglongyai. Lineage (NCBI taxonomy): Eukaryota > Metazoa > Chordata > Mammalia > Chiroptera > Craseonycteridae > Craseonycteris > Craseonycteris thonglongyai. Next base: position 14,673 of record PVKE010033027.1, read on the forward strand.
TCAGAGACAGAGAGAAGGGGGAGGGCCCAGAACAGTCTCCATAGTTGCACATCATTGGTTTTTCCACATAGTTTCATTCCACAGGTGGGTACGGGGCTGCACAGGGCAGGAACTGTGTTGGGGTCTCGCCCCGGTGAGAACTGAGCTGGGGGCACTCCCCAGTTCAGCATATGGGTCCACACGGGCCAGGGCCGGGATTCAATCCTCGGTCCCCGGGGTTGCAAAGTGAGCGCCTAACCCACTGAGCCATCCCGGCTTCCCCACTGGGTCTTATACCCACCTATAAAAGTGCTCTCCCAGCCCCCCAGAAGTTGCTGACGCCATCTTTCGGCGGCAGCCCGCCCGTTTTCGGCTGTTTCTAATAAACTCACTCACTAAGCCAGAACTATCAATGCCTTCCTCCTTCAGCAGACCTTACACTAGCTAAGCCTCACAAGACTAGTACGTCCATTATTTTTTCTTGTTTCCTTGGCTCACACTGAGATGTGATACTAGTTATAGGTAGTTGTGGTGAGTCTCGTAGAGAATTAGCATTCCTTTACAGGCATCTGCCCCAGGTGGTATTAGCAGAGAAAAGCTAGACTGCCCAGACACCTGGTAAGAGAGATTCAGTTACTTAAGAGTTTCAGATTATCAGTTTCTTCTACATCCAACCAGATGTTCCCATTGTAAGATTCAGAATTCTACTTTATCACTCAATGCTGTAACTTTCACATGAGAAACATTATGGCACTGTATTCAACTCTCATTGTAATTCAATAAGCCCAAGAATGGGGCCCTTCTCAGCACTGTGTTCAGGTTCTTGGCATCCTGAACAAAGAATTGAGAGCGACACCAAAGTACAGAAGTGAAAGAGAAGTTTATTAAAGGCAGCAGCAGTGAAAGTACACTTCCAAGAGCTAAAAGTGGGCCTTGAGCAAGAGGAGGTGGCTCAAACAGCTCCGATTATCCAGGTCTGAGCATTTTTATTTCTTTTTCCTAGAAGGGGTTACAGCCTTCTGGGCATGGGGCTTTTTGATAAGTCTTGATTGACGAGCTATTACATCACCTTTCCCAGTTGTGCGTGTTCCTTCCCAGGGTTCAGTATGATATGATTTTAATGAACTTCCAGGCATATGTATGATATTATAATGATGGTATCATGAGGCTTAGGTGGAAGGTGGGTCCTATGGAAGAGGTTCTAAGATCCTCCTACTCTAGCTGCCTGCCTACTACTCTTGAGAGACATGACCCCCAAATCTCTAGGAAGCTGAGGGGCTGAAGGTTTCTTCTTCTGTATTCCTGCTGAGTGTGGCCACTGTCCCTGCCTGTTGGGGTTCATGGAGCTCTCCCCCTTACTAGGCTAAAAGGAGGGGGAATAAACAGGTCTCAAGATCCACCTCAAAAACAGTGTCGACTTCTTTGGTTGGGATGGTCTGGAAGCTTTACAGGGTATAATTCATGTGATGATGGCCCGGAGATGAGGAGAGACAGATTCAGTTAATGAATTTAAAAGCATTAGCCCAAAAGCAGACTTCAAAGCCACTGAAACTCTATTTGATCTTGTGGTCCCTTCTTCAGCCCAACTGGTTATTCCTGGGGCATCATCTGCCCAGGAGTTGAGTCCAGAAGGCCCAGAAAAAAAATGCTTGACCACAATCAACAACACAGATCACAGTTTCCAGTGTAATTGATATCTGGCAGATGTAAATTCCAGGGTGATTCACTATTAGCATAAGAATGATTAACTAATGTCAGAGACAGAAGAGATTCTATGAACAAACAAAAAAATACTAAATCTGGGGAGGTAGTCAGCTAGGGAAAAGAAGAGCAGAAATTTCTATGATGGGCAGCTTCTTCACTTGGCCCATACCACCTGCAGCTACAGAAATAAAAGCTTTTAGGGCTATCATGGAAACGTTCTGTTTCGCATACTGGGACGTGAGCTGAGAGACAATGATTTTGAGTTTACCATTTTTCTCTCTGTAAGCAGTAACATAAAGTAAAAAGAATCCTTTCCTGAACACATTCTTTGCAGTCACTCTCCCTGCATTAATACTCATTGCAGCACCTATTTGGTCTCAAAGCATGTGCTGCAGTTGCCACTTCATCATAATCAGTCCCAGGTAACAGATTAATTATGATGCTAGTGCACACCACGGGTCACTATAATCCCATTTCCCATTGGCTGGGTGTTCAGTACTTCATTCAAGCCCAATGGCATGGCCAAACCAATCCCCAAGTGTCTCCTTTATTGGTTTACTAGGACTACAGACAAAACCAATTCCTTATTGGGATGTCAGGATAGCTCGGCAGGTTGAGTGCTTGCCTTGCAATCACGAGGTCTGGGTTCAATTCCCAACCCTGGCCTGTGGAGACCCATGTGCTGAGTTTTGGTGCAACTGGTAAACACCAATCCCATATGGGAGACCCCCAGTTTGGTTCCCAACCCACATGGCCCCACATCCACCTGTGTGAAGTGAAAACATGTCACAACTGATGGTGTGAGGCAATGGAGACTGCTCTGGGCCCTCCCTTCCCCTCTTCTCTCTCTCTCTCCCTCTCTCTCACCTTCTCTCAAAAACAATAAAAATAAATCTTAAAAATATATATATATATTTAAAAATTCATTATCAGTTAGGGTCCAGTCAAGAGAAAGAAATTTCACAGTAATTTGAATAGAGACATTTTAATAAAATGTTTAAATTAAAACATTAAAGTAGTGAGGAATTGCTAGTTATAAGTAAAGACAACTTTAAAAAACTGGATTAACAATTTGTGTGTATATATATATATATATATATATGGTCTGACAATTAAGTTAGTGAACTCATCCTAGCAGAAGTGCTACATATCTCATTGCTAAATATCACTATGCTTACCTTCAAAGTACTCCCTCCCCTTGGGGAGCTATGCACTGACATCAGTGCCTAGTCCATCCTTCAAAGCAATTTTGCAACTATTTTTCTGGAATGGCCATCAGAGCCATCGTCATATTACTCTTGATGTCCCAAAAGTCATCAAAATGTCTTCCTTTCAATATTTCCTTGATCTTTGGGTAAAGGTAAAAGTCATTGGAGGTCAGATCAAATGAGTAGGAAGGGAGCTCTAATACAGTTATTTACTGGCTAAAAACTCCCTCACAGACCGTGTCATGTGAACTATTGTCATGGTGCAAGAACCATGAGTTGCTGGCAAAAAGTTCAGATTGTTTTGTGGTTTTTTTTTTATTTTTTTTAATATTTTATAGAGTATAGAGTATATTTATAGAGTAATTGTTTTATCTTCAGTGCATATTTATTTCTATTTTACTTTTGACAGATAGAGAGAGAGACAGAGACAGCTAGAGAACCGAACTGTGGGAACTCCCCAGTTCAGCATGTGGGTCCTGCCTGGGCCGGAGCCGGGACTCGATCCTCGGTCCTCGTGGCCTCAAAGTGAGCGCTCAACCCGCTGAGCGGTCCCGGCTTTTCCCTTTTTTTTTTTTTTTTTTTTTTT
>PVKE010033028.1:0-18153 GCA_004027555.1 Craseonycteris thonglongyai
TGTGCATGGTCAGGGGCATGCCATACCATGGGATCATTTCCCTTAGAAGGGCCTTTGTTACCTCTCGGCTCTTCTCTGTCCTGGTTGGAAAGGCCTCTGCCCATCCTGAGAAGGTGCAGACCAGCACTAATAGACATTTGTACCCCCGACTTGGGTGCACTTCAGTGAAATCTACCTCAAGGTCCTCAAAGCGTGTGGCACCAACACATTGCACCCCAGGGAATGGATGCGGGATGGTAGCCATGTTGTTCTTGGCACAAGTTATGCATCATTTTTCAATGGTCTTACAGAGGGCAGAGAGCCACCTGACATAAAACTGTTTCTTCAGCAGTTCTTCTAATGCTGTTTTACCTAAGTGGGTCAGCTGGTGATATTCAGAGATGAATTGTGGCCCAAGCAGGGCTGTGGCCCAAACAGTCCTCCATCCTGGAGTTGCCACCATCTCTACTTAATTCTGATGGCCCCCTCTGAACTGGCCCATTTTTTTTCTTCATCTGAATACTGAGGGGGCTTCATGCATTCATTGGCTTCCAGAAGATGTGATAGCTCTGGGTTGCCCTCTGAATCCCCCTCAGCTGCTGCCTTGGCAGCCTTGTCTGCCAGCCAGTTTCCAACAGTAACTGAGTCTGAACCCTTCTGGTGTCCCTGGCAGTGCAGGATCGCCACCTGCTTGGGGAACCAAACAGCTTCCAACAATTTTAGAATTCCTTTGTGTTTTTGTTGTTGTTGTTGTTTGGGTTTTTTTATTGTTAAATTTATTAGGGTGACATTGGTTGGTAACAATTAGATAGTTTCTGGATGTACAAGTCCACATCACATCACCTATGCATCACATTATGTGCTCACCGCCCAGAATCAGGTCCCCTTCCATCACCATATATCCGGTGTCCACTCCCACCTCCCCCCACAACACTCCATCCCCCTTCTCCCCCCTCCCCAGGTAACCACAAAACTATTAAGTGTGTCCCTAATGGTGGTGCCCACTCCCACCTCCCCTCTCAATCTCCCTCCCCCCTCTTCCCCTTCCCTCAGGCAGTCACCCAGCTATTGAGTGTGTCCATAGGTCTCTGTGTCTTTGTTACTTATATTCCACCTGTAAGTGAGGTCATATGTTTCCTGATTCTTTTAGTCTGACTTATTTCACTTAATAAGATGGTCTCTAGGTCCATCCATGTTGTCACAAATGACTGTATTTCATCTTTTCTTATCACTGAGTAGTATTCCATTGTGTAGATGTATCACAATTTCTTTTAGAGTCATGTATCAAAGGGCATTTTGGTTGTTTCCATGTTCTGGCCATTGTGAACAGTGCTGCAATGAACATGCGGGTACAAACGTCTTTAAAGATCAAGGTTTTCAGGTTTTTGGGGTAGATGCCCAGTAGAGGGATGGCTGGGTCACATGGCAATTCCATTCGTAATTTTTTGAGGAATCTCCATACAATACAGCCTTCCATAGTGGTTGTACCAGTTTACTTTCCCACCAGCAATGTATGACGGTTCCTTTTTCTCCACAGCCTATCCAGCACTTGTTATCAGTTGTCTTGTTGATTGTAGCCATTCTAACAGGTGTAAGATGGTATCTCATTGTGGTTTTTATTTGCATCTCACTAATTGCTAGTGAAGTGGAGCATTCTTTCATATATCTGTTGGCCATATGTATGTCTTCACGAGAGAAGTGTCTGTTAAGGTCATGTGCCCATTTTTTAATTGGATTGCTTGATTTTTTCTTGTTGAGTTGTACAAGTTCTTTGTATATTTTTTATATTAGCCCCTTATCAGAGGCATTGTTTGCAAATATTTTTTCCCAGTTGGTTGGTTGCCTCTTTGCTTTGTTGATGGTTTCCTTTGCAGTGCAGAAGCTTTTCTGCTTGATAAGGTCCCATTCATTTATTTGTGCTTTTACTTCCCTTGCCATGGAGGTCAGATTCATAAAGTCCTCCCTGAATCCCAGGTCTATAAGTTTAGTGCCAATGTTTTCTTCTATGCAATTTATTGTTTTCTTTTTTATTTGGAGGTCTTTAATCCATTTTGAGTTAATTTTGGTATATGGTGAGAGATCGCAGTTCACATTCAGCCTTTTGCATGTGGTTTTCCAATTTTCCCAGCACCATTTACTAAAGAGGCTTTCGTTTCCCCAGTGTATATTTCTTGCTCCTTTATCAAAAATAATCTGTCCATATATCTGTGGGTTTATTTCTGGGTTTTCAAGTCTGTTCCATTGACCCGTGTGTCTGTTTTTCTGCCAGTACCAAGCAGTTTTGATTACTGAGGCTTTGTAGTACAGATAGAAGTCAGGCAGTGAGATGCCCCCAGCTTTATTCTTTTCTCTCAGGATAGCTTTTGCGATTCATGGTCTTTTGTAGTTCCATAAAATTTGATAATTTTTTTTCTGTTTCTTGAGAGAATGACTGTGAGATTTTGATGGGAATGGCATTCAATCTGTATATTGCTTTGGGGAGCATGACCATTTTAATTATGTTGATTCTTCCACTCCATGACCATGGAATGTCTCCTTTCTTTGTGTCCTCTTTAATTGCTTTAAAAGTGTCATAGTTTTCAGTGTATAAGTTCTTCATGTTCTTTGATTTATTCCTAGGTATTTTATTCTTTTGTTTGCAATGGCAAAGGGAATGGATCTTCTCATCTCTCTTTCTGAAGTTTCATTGTTGGCATACAAAAATGCAGTTGATTTTGGGACATTGATTTTGTAGCCTGCAACTTTACTGTATTTGTCTATTATTTGTAATAGATTTCTGATAGAGTCTTTAGAGTTTTTTATATAGAAGATCATGTCATCTGCCAAGAGTGACAGTTTAACTTCTTCTCTCCGAATTCTAATACCTTTTATTCCTTTCTCTTGTCTGATTTTTCTGGCTAGAACTTCCAGAACTATATTGAAAAGCAGTGGTGACAGGGGGCATCCCTGTCTTGTTCCTGATTTTAGGAAAGTAGGCTTCAGCTTTCCCCCATTCAGTATAATATTTGCTGAGGGTTTGTCATATATGGCCTTTATTATGTTGAGGTACTTTCCTTCAATTCCCATTTTATTAAGTGTTTTTATCATAAATGGGTGTTGTATCTTGTCGAATGCCTTTTCTAAATCAATTGAAGATAATCATGTGGTTTTTATCCTTTGTTTGGTTTATGTGCTGGATTACATTGATTGATTTGCGTATGTTGAACCATCCTTGTGCCCCTGGAATGAATCCCACTTGGTCATGGTGAATAAATCTTTTTAATGCATTGTTGTATTCTGTTAGCTAAAATTTTATTTAAGATTTTTGCATCAGTGTTCATCAGTGAGATTGGCCTATAGTTATCCTTTTTGATATTGTCTTTTCCAGGTTTTCCCTCTGGTGGTTTGCCTATTAGATGGGCTTCTCTTTAGTTTTTCTTATGGACTAAGTTGTGGGAGGAGGAGGTTTTGGGAGAGGGTTGGGAGAAGCAGTCAGTTTCTGTGTCCTGGGGTTGCTCTTCAGGTTGTTATCTTAGCTGTTAGAAGGCAGGGTAGTGAAGGTGTGGGCCGGGGGTGGGGGCATGTGAGTAAGTGCTAGGGCGAGCCTAAGACACAATAGCAGATTCCTCTGTCAGCAGGGGCACTGGTGGTACAGTGTGGGTGGGGCACGAGTCTTTCTCTCCTCTGATCCACTGCTTTTGCTTTAATCGCATCTGCGAACCGGGCTACGGGGTGGCCTCGTGGGGGGTCATGCCGGCCCAGGTTTGGCAGAGGCTCAGGCTACAGCTCGGCTGGCAGCTCTGCAGGGTCTCAAATACCTCCGGATTCACTCTAAGCATGTCTAAAGCTGCCGAGCTTGCTGCCTCCGTGTTCATTCGAGCCACTGCCTTTATTCCAAGAGCCCTGTCTTCAAAAGGTGCTTCCTCACAGTCAACTCTAGGAGCTCAGCTATATCTGCTCTGTAAATCAAGGGTGCTGAGCTGCTGGGGGCTGGTGCCCTGCTCTCTCCCTACCCGCCCGGGAAATGCAGCCACCCTGCTTTACAGTCCCTGTTTCACCTCAGGCTCCGTGATCTGATTAGGGCACCACATGCTGCCTGCCCCTTGAGTTCAGATGATAAATTGTCCACAGTCTTATGGGGCTTCCAAGCTCCCTAGGTCTCGGCTTCCAGTCCGCCCTCGATCTAGCTCCACTTTGACCATAGTCCCCCAATCCCCCTTTGTTTTTGCCAGCCCCGGGCCACACTCCCCGTTCCTGGCCCCGAACTGCTCCTTCCCCTTCCCTCACCCGCTCTCTCCTTTTTCCTCTAACCTTTGGGTGTTGTTCTGCATTGTGTGGCTCTCTCAGTTGAGGGTGCTTCTCAGGGTTTTCCCTGTGGATTCCCCTTTGTTCATAAGTCTCTTTTCAGGTAGGTCTCGGGGTTCTCCTCTCATGCTGCCATCTTTACACCTCTCAGTCATCTCTTTCTTGTTTTTAATGGCCTTGCCTTCTGCTGTCAGCAGTCCCCATGGATGTGGACAGTGGCAAATGCATAGCTGGAGTCTGTATCTATGTTGACTTTTTTTTCTCCCACAAGCACCAGGGCCCTCACCAAAGCTGCAGCTCAGCTCATTGTGTGGACCATCCTCAGGGGAATGCCTTTCCTTCAATCACCAAGTATTTAATGGTCACCACATATCTGGCCCACCACTCTCTGCCTCTCATATAGCTGCTCCCATCAGTGAAGAGAGTGAGCCCTGGATTAGGCAGTGGGGTGTTGCGAAGATCGGGCTGACATAGACCTCGTTTACCAATTCAGTGCAGTTGTGCTCTGGGCTCCCTTTCTCTACTGGCAGAAATGTGGTGAGGTTTAAAGTCTGTACATCCTCCAGCGTTATTTGGGGGTTCTCACAGACTAGCCCTTGGGACTGAGCAAGTTTAGCATTACACAACCAGTGATGTCCCTGACTATTTATCAGGGTGGTTACAGAGTGGGGCACTTTAACGTGCAGTTCTTGCCCCTGAGTGAGTTTGGCTGCCTCCTGGATGAGGGCTACTGTGGCTTCCAGGGCCCTAAGACAAGATAACCAGCCCATGGCAACTGAGTCCAGTTTCTTTGTGTCAAATGGGGCGCTGCCATGGTCTGACTGTCTGAATGAGTACCCCCAATGCAACCTTTTCCTTTTCATCGATAAACAGGTTGAATGGCTTTTCCAAATTGGGGAACCCTGGTGTTAGCGCCTGGGTCAGCAGGCATTTAAGTTCCTGGAAGTCTTTTTCTTGATTTCCTTCCTATATCAGAGGGCCTGTCTTGGGCCCAGTAAGGGCCACATACAAAGGCTTTGCTATTGCTGAGAATTTAGGGATTTAGATGCAGCAGAATCCCATCACCCACAGGAACTCGCAGAGGTTCCTTCTGGTCTTGGGGCAGGGAAGGGCCAGGATGACCCTCTTCCTCTCTATCCCCAGTGCTCTCCCCCGGGAGATGACAAAACCTAAGTATTGCACTTCCCTCCTACAGATTTGAGCTTTCTTCCAGGAGGCCTGGTAGCCTGTTGCGGGTAGATAGTTGAGGAGGGCTCGGGTGGCAGCCACACAATCCTCTTTGGTGGTGCGTGTCAGGAGCAAATTGTCTACATACTGGATTAGAGTGCAGCGTAGTTCCTCTCAGCAGAAGGTTGCCAAGTCAGCCACCAGAGTTTCCCCGAATAGCGAATAGCGTCGGGAGTTTCTGAAGCCTTCTGGAAGCCTAGTCCAGGTTAATTGCAAGGTGAAGAGTTATTGGCTCCGCAGTGCAATCCGCAGGCAGAAGGCATCCTTTACATCTAGGCAGGAGAACCAGGCTGTGCCCAGGGGGCAGCTGATTTAGCAGAGTGTACAGATTTGGAATTACCAGGTATAGGGAGACTGACACCTGTTTTATGGCTCTCAGGTCCTGCACTGGCCGGTAGCCACCTCCGTGTGGCTTCTTCACCGGTAGGAGGGGTGTGTTGTATGGCGATTGACATTCAGTGACGACACCGGCTTCTTTCAATGGCTCAGGTGTTCCTGTATGCCCAGCCTTGCCTCCCGAGGGATGGGGTATTGTTGGAGTTGTTGGGGCTGCACTCCTGGGTTTAAATGGTGATTAGGGCCCTATTCATGGCTAATCCAGTGAGTTGCCTTCTGCCTATGCCAGCGGAAAGTCGCGGTGGAACTCAGGCAGGTTTTCTTCCGCCTCATCGGGGCAGTAGAGCCTCCATTCTTCTCTGGGGTAATGACCAATAGGATGAGTCCGGTCCTGGGAGGCTAGAGTCACATGGCAACCTGCCCCAATGAGTCAAATGATATTTGGGCCATGAGTTCAACGAGGAGGTATCGTCTGAGGAGGGGTATTGGACAGTCTGGCATGTAGAGTAGTTCGTGCCTTACAAGGTGGCTGCCTAGTTTGCATGTCCAGGCTTAGAAGACTGGCTGGAGGGTTGTCTGGCTCCCTGTAGTGCCCATAATAGTTGCAGTCTAAGTTCTGAAAGAGGCTACAGGCATGGCCACCACACAGTGTTCCACTCCGGTGTCCACCACAAAAGTTATGGGTTAGCCCCCACATTTATTTTGACCGTGGGCTCGTGGGGGCCAAGTGCAAATGAGCCTAGTCCCCCTCAGTCGGAGTCTATGCCCACCAAGCCAATGAAGTCTCATTCCTCCTATTTCCTGCCTTTCTGGGCAGCTGGATTGGTCCCTTGCAGTTCGGGCAATCATTTTTCCAGTATCCAATCTCTGCAGTAGGCACATTGGTCATTCTTCAATGGGGGCCATGGCCCCCCTTTAGGGTTGGCCCTTTCCTCTTTTTCTTGTCCTCTATTTTCCCCTTCTGCAGGGCCACAGCGAGGAGGCTGGCTTTTTCTCTCATCCTCTCATCTGTTTCCCTCTTGGTGGCAACTTTGCGGCATGGTTCAGGTACACCTTGTTGGTGACCTCCAGAAACTGGCTGATGTTCATGCCGGTGAATCCTTCCAGTTTCTGCAGTTTTATGCGTATATTTGGAGCTGACTGAACCATGAAAGCCGCTTTCACCATTCTCTGGTTCTCTGGTGCCTTCAGATCGAATGGGGTGAAGATGCTGAAGGCTTCACAGAGCCGCTCATAGTAATCCCCAGGGGATTCTCCAGCTCGCTGTGTGACACAGGCCTGTAGACATGTTTGTTGGCTTTCTGGCCCCAGCTCGCACGCGCCTCAGGAGGCCCTCCTGGTATCGGAGAACTGCCACACGACCTTCCTTTGTACTAAAGTTCAAAGTTGGCCAGTCCTCTGGGGCAGCCCTCGAAGCCCGGGCAATGACATCCACCGTGCCCCCTGGGGCCATTTCCTCCAGCCACTGGCGAGCACCTCTTAAGATGCGTCGTCGTTCTTCAGTGTTGAACAGGGTTCGGAGGAGCTGCTGACAGTCCTCTTGGGTGGGACGGTGAGCCTGGAAGATGGACTCGAGGAGGTCTATCATGGCCCGAAGCTTTTCAGAGTAGGAGGGGGTATAGTGCTTCCAGTTCAGGAGACCTGTGGCCATGAAGGGCTGATAGTAGATGATGGATAGACCAGTTGTGGGGTCCCATTGTCTTCCACCTTGTCCGGCCTCTAGTTTCTCTCAAAGGCATCTGGAGGGCCACATCTCCGGACTGAAGTGGATTGGTTGGCCCAAGGAAACTCAATTTCTGAGGCGGAGACTTGGAGTGTGCTGGCACTGGCAGGTCTGAGTGGGGTAGTGTGTCCAGACCAGAAGGATTTGGGACCCTGAGCAGTCTTGGGGCACATGGGGGTGGCAGGGACTCTTCCTCTGGATCCCCTTGGAAGGCAGGCTTGGTTGGCTCTTTCTGTCCATGGTGCCCCCTGAGGGCCTTGGCAATGAGGACCCTAGACTGTCCCTTCCCACTTGTATAGAACCGCATCCAAGGAGGCAAGGTCTGTGCTGCCTCCAGCCAGGACTCAATGTAGGGAAACTAATCTGGGTGGCCAGGGTTTCTGGTAATAACCTGACAGACTCTGTGGAGTGTTGAGACATCCAGGGTCCCCTCTGCAGGCCAGCCAACCTGGAAAGCCGGCCATTCCAACTCACAGAGGCTTCTCAATTTCCCAGGGGTCATCTTTACCCCATAGTCACCTGAGAAACCTTTCTTAAAATTCTTTACCATACAGTCGAGAACCATGGGTTTGCTATGCCCCGAGCCCATGTTTCCCGTGAACAGTGCCGCAAAGACAGACAAAAGATGGGAGGCCTTGGTTTGAGAACCAGACAGGTGCCCACCTGGCCACGTCCCTTACAGGAGCTTAGGCACATCTTGGCTCAGGTGTACCCGTACAAAGCCCAGGCCAGGTCACACTCCACACGGGAGGTGAATCACTGTTGTGCCCTATGACATCGCCATGGAACTGCAGGTGAGGGCCCACTCAGATCCTGTGGCCTTTTGGGCGTGGAAGCACAGATTCATACCCAACTGGAGGACTGAGTCAGGCCGCTCTCTCACACTCACATTCCTACCAGAGGTTAAAACAGTGCCCCCCTCCTGGAGGCCCTAACTGGAGACCCTTCCTGGGTCTCTTTGGGAGGTGATCAGGCTCCCCTTCTGCCCTGAAGGCAGGCCTAGCTGGGTCCAGGGTCCCAGGACCTTACCGTGTCAGACGGCCCCTCCGAAACTGTTCATCCTGATCTCCCTTCAAGTCCGGCAGGAATCGTGGCACAGGTTGATAAGAGGTGGCTGGTTTTTAGGGCCTGCTAGTCCCAGCAGGGCACGCCTGCCTGGCCTCAGCTTTACCTTCCATCCATGGCTCTATCCTTCCCCAAACCAGTGTCAATAGGCCAGTGTGGTTGGGCTTCCCAGTTAGGGAACCAAATGTTACAGTTCACCTGACAAAGGAACCCAGTGGAACTTGGGAGATAGGAGTCACAAAGCTTTATTTAAGCGAGCAGTCTCGGAGAAGTGTTTTTCCAAAGTCGGCACCCCAACTGCAGGGAGTATCAGGCTAGAATTTTACTTGGTTACTTTCTGTGATAAGTTCTCTTTTCCTCCCATCATATATCTAGGTTTGGCAGATGCAGGCACCAGGAAAGGACAAGGCCACAAGTACAGGGAGCAAGTAAGATTTATAGAAGCAGAGGCTTAATTGCAATCAGTGATATGGGCTTTGCCCACATCAATCTTATTTTTTAGTATCCAGTGCCTTCCTCTCAGTTACATTTATACTCCTTAGAGATGAGGCAGAAGCCCAAGGCTTACATTTGTATTTCTTAGGTACGGGTGTCATGGCTACTGAGGCCTTCCTGACTGTCTGAGTTTTGCTAGCTATCTTACTATCCTGTCTCAGATGTACAGCTTCACGAGAACCTTTACTTGTTAGTACTTACAGAAATGGAAACTAGAAGTTATATCAATTTTAGATGGCCAAAATGGATCTCTTTTGACATCTATATTTTTGTGTTCACAATTAGAAATGGCCAGCTTTAAAAATCAAACTGGGGTTGGAGGGGGACCTGATTCTGGGAGCTGGGCACATAATGCGATGCATGGGTGATGTGATGTGGAGTTGTCCATTGGGAAACTGTCTGATTGTTACCAACCAATGTCGCCCCATGAAATTTAACAATAAAATATAATAATATTAAATTAAAAAAAAAATCAAACTGAATGAATGGGAAGCTTACCTCAATTGGCTAATAGAAGCTTCTGAAATGCAGCACAGAGCGATGTTCTCTCCAGAAAGTTAGTGAGAAATTTTGACTGTCTCTGAACTAAACATTTCTGAAGGTACTCAGTGCCAACAATGCACTTTTTCCATTTCTCTCTCCCACTGTACACTTTACTTTGTCATCTGAACTTTCTCTTCTTCCCTGCACCTCCTCTGCCACTCCCTTATCTCTCCTCATCTCTCCCTCTTTTTTTAAGATTTCTTTTTATTGTTTGACAGATAGACAGAGAGAAAGGGAAGAGCCCAAATCAGTCTCCATAGCCATTCATCAGTTTTCAACATAGGTTCATTTCGTACAGGTGGATGTGGGGTTTCACAAGGCAGGAACGGGGCCGGGCCTCCTACAAGGGAAACATGCTCCAGTTCAGCATATGGGTGAGATCCTGCAGCCACAAAGCAAATGCTTAACCCACTGAGCCATCCTGGCATCCTCTCTCTACTACAGCTCCCTACTGACCTAGGGGAAATACAGTATAAAATAAAATTTAAAAAAAAAACCTAAATCTGGATAGACTAGAAAAAAAAAACTCCACAAATTTTGGCAGCTATCTTTGGAGAAAAGCCAGTCTCAGACAGGAAAACCAACAATTGTATACAAAAACTAAGGAATCTAAAGATTCCTGCCCCTCTGCGGGACCATGATGGGTTTGCAAAGAAATTTGGTTTAATTGTTAGAACATATGATCCTGGCTATTCTGACCTGTTCCAATTAACACACCTACTGATTTCTGAGAACAAAGCAGCAAAATTATTAAATAGCATTTGTTGAGAAAACCATACTAGTGTCTCCTTTTATTGTGAAAAGTCAGGTCACATTAAGAAGGATTACAGAAAACTAAAATTGGATTTAATAAAAACAAAAGTAAGCATATGGCTGCACCAAAAACGATGAGGGGGTATTTCCCCTCCTTACTAATACTTTAGGAGAAATGGAAATTACCATAAATGGGGAAACTACTAAGGCTCTTACAGATACTAAAGCTACTTTATCTGTTTTTAATACTACCCTACTAAGTTGCCCTCTCCTTCAGAGTATAGCTTCTGTACCAATGTTAGGGACATCTAATCAACCAATGTCTGATTTTAAATCAGAACTTATTCCCTTCCAGCTACCCTGTTTCCCCGAAAATAAGACAGTATCTTATACCCTGTTTCCCCAAAAATAAGACAGTGTCTTACCCTGTTTCCCCGAAAATAGGACAGTGTGTTATATTAATTTTTGCTCCCAAAGATGCACTAGGTCTTATTTTCGGGGGGATGCCTTATATTTCAGCGAGAGGCAAAACTGTAAGTAGGTCTTATTTTCGGGGGATGTCTTACTTTGGGGGAAACATGGTAGCGCAATTATAGGTGCATTTTTACTGGTTCTGTCTGTCCCAACTCACCTAAAAGGGTGAGACTTTTGTAAAACTGAAGATGCCCACATAGCCTTCTCCCAGAAGAGTGCATGTATTTATAACTAAATGAATCAGATACTGAACCAATTGGAATAATAATAATTTTAAAAAGAACCTACATGAGAGGAAATTATCTTGAGACTTACAAACATATGTGATAGAACATTCCAATGCAACTTTGGGCCTTTTCCAGTACAGATATTGGCAAGAATAAGTCAGTCACTGTTATTAAAACAACTATTGACAATATTTTGCCTCTACCTAATATTTGCCAACATCCTTTAAGGCCTGATGCACTAAATGGAATCAACCTGTTATACAATATTACTTTTTAAAATAAAGGGGGGCACTTATGAATCCATGTATAAGCCTCTGTAATTCACCTATCCTTCCAGGAAATAAACCCAAAGGGAAAGACTAGAGATTTGCATAGACTCTCATAGCTATAAATGAAGATATCTTGTTCCAAATTCATGAACCCTATTATATCAGCTAATCCTATATAGATTGCTAATGTTTTTCAATGATGATTTTATATAGTGCCTTTTTCAGTTTTCCTATTTAAAAAAGCATGAAGTACTTCTTTGTTTTTCCACCTCAGAAGATCACAAGTTGACTTGGATAGTAATACCCCAGGGATATAGAAACCCATTTATTTCTCTCAGATACTAAAAGCTGCTTTAAGTGATGTTGAATTTCCCAGAAATTCCACTCAAACACAATATACAAATCATTTTTTCTTAAGATCTGGGACAAGCTTGTCCACCCCACAGCTTGTGGTTTAGATGTGGCTCAGGACAGCTTTGAATTCAGCCCAACACAAATTTGTAAACCTTCTTAAAATGTTACAAAAATTGCACACGGACTTTTTTTTTTTTTTTTTTTTTAGCTCATTGGCTATCATTAGTGTCACTGAAGACAGGACTTTCCCTGGCATAGTGTTCAGGTTCTTGGAATCCCAAAGAATTGAGTGAGACACAGAGGTGCACTCCCAAGAAGCAGGAGCAGGCAGAGCCAGAGAATGGCTCACAGGCCCTGACTGTTAAAGCCTTGGTATTTTTTTTTTTTTTATTTATAGAGAGTAATCATTTCATCTTCAGTGCATATTTATTTCTATTTTACTTTTGACAGATAGAGAGAGAGACAGAGACAGAGACAGTTAGAGAACTGAACTGTGGGAACTCCCCAGTTCAGCATGTGGGTCCTGCCTGGGCCGGAGCTGGGATTCGATCCTCGGTCCTCGTGGCCTCAAAGCAAGTGCTCAACCCGCTGAGCCGTCCCGGCTTTTCCCTGGCCTTGGTATTTTTGTTTTGTTTTTGGGTTTTTTTTCTTAGAAGGTGTCACACCTTTCTGAGTTTGAGACCTTTTGATTGACAGAGAGCCATTACATCACCTTTTTACAGCTTTGTATGTTTCTTCCCAGAGTCTAGTCTGTTATAATGATATTAATGAATTTCCAGGCACATGTATGATATTATAATAATGGTATAATGAAGCTTGGGTGAGATGAAGGTTATTATAACACTTATTACACAGGCATCCTTTACTGGTTTAAACTGGCGAGTATTTTGTACCCTTTAATTCACTCTTTATGGTTAACGGTAACAGTAAATGAAGGATGGGTCTGGGCAGAGAAAGGGAGGTCACCTGTTTTTCTGGGGTGGTCATTCTCCACAGGATATGTTGGACATGTCAGAGATCCAATTTCTACCTATAGTTGCCTGCCTCAATAGTGTTTAGTGTATTTTATGTGTGGCCCAACACAATTTTTCCAATGTGACCCAGGGAAACCAAAAGGTTGGACACCACTGCTCTCAGATATATTAGATTCCCAAGAGGATGCAGTTTACCTATTACAATAGCTAGCCATTAAGAGACACAGGGTCTCAAAGGACAAGCTTTGCTTCTGTTTACCCCTATTACAATACTGTGGTTATCTAATATCTAAAGATGGACTAGTAATTAACCCTGGAATATGCAAAAGAATAATATTCTTCTCTTTTCTAAAAACTTACAAACAGCTTACATGATCCCTGGGTCTGACTGGATACAACTGAGTTCCATTTTTTTCATTAATGGCCCAGTCTCTATTATCTTATTAAAATCAGATCAACCTAATCCAACTCAATGGAACCCTAAAGGGAAACAAGCTAAAGAAGCTTTAGACAATTGAACTCAACAGTGAAAAGGCTCTCTCCCTTCCTGACAGCCATTTCTGCAAATAAGGTAGCAAAGTGCTGGGTTAAGACTGTTACATTTAGTTAAGGTAATATTAAGTGCAGAAAACAAGAGGACTTTATAAGCCAATGGACTGACAGAAGTGTTGATTCTGATAAGGTTCAGTGGAGATTTAATGGAAAAAAGGAACATAAAGAACACTCGTAACTATTTCTCCTGTTTGTTGTCATAGCATGACTGTTGCAGGGATGGCCTCCTCAAGTCTTTTGCAACACACACACACAAAAAACACAGGATTTGTAAATAGCCAGAACCAGTGGTCCAGGAATCCCTACAGTCCCACCAAAACGCCCCTTCCTGATCTTGAGTCATGAGAAAAAAGTAAGACCTTAGACCAGGGGTCTCCAAACTATGGCGTGTGGGCCAGATGTGGCCCGCGAGGCCCTTTCATCCGGCCCGTGGAGACCTTTTTATCTACGGAAAAAAATTATGGAAATTTACGTGTATCCTGCCAAGATCAGCCGCTTACTTTTTCTACTTCTGTTCACAGTCAATGAGATGATATAACGCCATCTAGTGGCAGAGTTTTTAAATGGTTTGCTGCTTGTTCAAGACTTGATTATTTTGATCACAGTTTGCCAGTTGCGGTTGACTGCTGCGATGAGGAGGTGTTGGTGTCAGTTAATGTCTAATTGCGAAACATGTTGCACTCTATTTTATTTAGTGATAATTTCCTTCGAGTAATTACTTACCAGTGTGTATAAAGTATTGCGAATGTCGTTAGTTTAACAAGAATTTTCCAAATATTCTGAAGAGGAAACATTAAAAGCAACAATCTCTCTACCATAAGTGGATATATTTGCAGACTATATTCAGGTAAGTTTAACTTAAGAAATCATAAGAATTTTTAAAAATTGTTTCGGGTCATTTGCAGCTATAACTACGACGAAATTAGTTCGCAGAATCAGGTTTTTTGAGCGATATTGTGTGCAAGATACTTTCAGTTTCACTATTTATTCATGTTGAAGTCACTTTACTTTAGTGCTCAATGATGGCCGAGAAGAGGAAAAGAAAAATTGACGATGAATGTCGGCAATTTCCTGAAGAATGGAGTTTGAAGTACTTCTTCATCAAATCTGGCGAGAAAGCATTGTGTGTGATTTGCAACTAAACTGTGGCTGTGATTAAAGAATGCAACCTGCGCTGTCATCATCAAAGCAAACATCAGGAGAAATATGCACAGTTGAAGGGTAAAGTCTGTGCCGAAAAATTTTCTAAATTACAAAATCTACTCACATCTCAGAGGACATTGTTCAGTAAATCCTAAAATGAAAATGAATCCTTAACTAAGACCAGTTATAAAGTTGCCTATGTCCTGGCTAAAAGTAGCAAACCATTTACAGATGGTGAAGTAGTGAAGGAATGTTTGTTGGAGGTGGCTGAGAAACTTTGCCCAGGAAAGTTGAAACAATTTAAAAATGTAGCTTTGGGTGCAAATACCATTGCCCACCATGTTGCAGATATGGGTGAAAACATTGTGACTCAAATAGTGAAAAAATGCATGCAAGTTTTGCCATTTTTCAATTGCAATGGATGAATTTCTGGACAGCTGTTCCACCTCTCAACTGCTTGTGTTCATTAGAGGTGTAGATGAAGACATGAACATAGCACAAGAGCTGGCTTCCCTACATAGCATGTATGGCACTGTTACCGGAGAGGATATATTCAATGAATTGAAAAAAAACATTTGCTGATTATAACTTGGACTGGACTAACCTCAGTTGCCTGACTGTTGATGGAGGAAAGAACATGAGTGGCATAAAGAAAGGCTTGGTTGGACAAGTGAAGCAGATGTATAATGAGAAAAACATTCCACAACCAATGTTCCTGCACTGTATTATTCACCAGCAAGCTTTGTGTGCTAAATATGTGGACATTAGCAGTGTACTGAATCCTGTGGTGAAGATGGTGAATTTAATAAGGTCACATGGGCTCAACCATAGACAGTTCAGAGACATGTTGAAAGATACAGACACAGGATTTACCATATTACACAGCAGTAAGATGGCTAAGTTGTGAGAAAGTTTTGAGCAGAGTATTTGAATTAAGAAAGGAAATAGGTGACTTCCTGGAAAGTAAAGGCAAGCCACAGCCATTACTGTCTGATGAAGAGTGGGTATGGAAATTGGCCTTTGCTGCAGACATAACTAGTCATTTAAATTTTCTGAACCTAAAACTACAAGGAGAGAAAAATCTAGTTTCTGATCTATACACCCACTAAAGGCCTTCAGATCTAAACTTGTCTTGTTTTTGGAACAAGTACAGGCCAACAACTTGACGCACTTTCAGCAGTGCAAGGTCTTAATGGCTGAAGAAACAGCTGAGTACCCCACATCATTTGCATGCAAGATCATCAAAATCCTCCAGCTGCAGCTTTAGGAGCGGTTTTCTGACTTGGATTCAAAGGCAGGCGAAGTGAGACTGTTTCAAAACCCATTTGAAGCAGATGTGGCCAGTTGCCCAGATGAATTGCAGCTGCAGGTCATTGAGTTGCAAGCAAATGACCTCTTTAGGGACACATTCAAAGAAGGACTGATGGGTTTTTACCAGTTTTTGCCCAAAGAAGACTTTCCTAATGTCAAAACTTTTGCATCAAGGTACCTTTCAATCTTCGGAACAACATACTTGTGTGAACAAACATTTTCAAGAATAAAATACATGAAGAACAATTTGAGAACAAACTTGTCTGATGATAATCTCAGGTCACTGTTGATGTTAGGGACATCAAATCTAAAGCCAGAAATATCTGCTTTTTTGGCATCCAGGAAACAATTTCACCATTCCCACTAATACAGGTGGTCACGTGTAGTGTATCAATGTGTTATTAAATAATAACTGAATAAAATAATACCCTGTTTCCCCGAAAATAAGTCAGTGTCTTATATTAATTTTTGCTCCCAAAGATGCACTAGGTCTTATTTTCAGGGGAGGTCTTATTTTTCCATGAAGAAGAATACGGTACACATTTATTGTTGAACAAAAAAAAGGAACTTTATTACCTGTATACGGTATGGTAGTAGTTGTCATCACAAACCAGCATAACCAGACAAACTGTGAATCCTACAGTATCAAGAATCTCTTCTTACTACCATTACTTCCATGTACAACAATCTATGGTACATTTACTCGTTTATTCAATGACAGTCATATCATCATCTTCTGATCAAAAGAGACCTCACACTTCCTGTCTGCTCCAGCTGTGCTGCAGCCAACAGTTAGCTGTGCGGCGGCGCCCACTGCTACGGTCCAGAGTTACAGTAGCTTCAGGGGGCCTTATTATCAGGGAAGCCTTATTTTCAGGGAGGTCTTATTTTCAGGGGATGCCTTATATTTCAGCGAGAGGCAAAACTGTAAGTAGGTCTTATTTTCGGGGGATGTCTTACTTTCGGGGAAACACGGTATTAAATATATAATTAAAAACAACATCTATGTTTTAATTCTTTTTTATTTGGACCTCAAGTGTGTAGTCGGCCTCCAAACTGCTGTTTGATAGTTAATGTGGCCCTCAGGCTGAAAAGTTTGGAAACCCCTGCCTTAGAAAAAAGAATTAAGCTCCAATCACAGGGACACTGAAAAGGGTATATAAACTATAAGGATTCTAACTACAGGGAGCGTGTGCTTAGGTGCTACTAGCCTCAAGTGCTCCTCTGGCCAATAAAATCTCCTTCCTCTGTCTAAAGAGTTGTCTGAGCATCTGATATCCTCTATTGCAGGGGTGGCCAACAAGTCGACCGCGGTCGACCGGTCGATCGCAAGGCCAATTTTGGTCGATCATCAATCGCTCGCAATGTCTGGGGTGGAATTCGCAAGGCCAATTTTGGTCGATCGTCGATCGCTCGCAATGTCTGGGGTGGAATTCCATGTACCATGGACTTTGAAGCGATTGTAGAAGACAAAACTTTCTAGCAATAGTTTAATGCATTCTGGGAATTTGCCAAGGTCATAAATTCCTAGAATTCTGACAGCCTGACACTGTGATCTTGCCCACCCAGACAATACATTTTGACTTATGTGTTACACTTGTCACCGGACGCAACACATGAATGCAACAGTTATGACTCAACTCATCGAAGAACACAGTCAGTTAGCTTGAATATTTGGTAGTGTCATATGGTAGCTTCTTTTCTTTTGTATTAACAGTATTATTATCAATCAATATTATTTATCCTCAGTGACCATGTTGCGTTTCAATTTTTCTTCTGTTTAAAATGGAAGTACCTTTTCTTTGTTTTAAATTAAATTGCTTTTCTTACCTATCTATTTACTTGATAAGTGAGCATTCTCGGCATCAGATCTCTAAACTACGGTCATTACACTGAGAGAAAAATAAAGGAAAGTATTACAAATATATTAGGAATAACAATAATTCTATTTAAATTAAGAAGTCAGTATTGTAAACCATAATAAATATATTCTAACTTTAACATACTTCTTGTAAATTTGAATATATTTATATTAGATTTTAATATATTTGTATTGTTGTCTCCGATCGTAATATGCAGTATTGGTATTATTTCTCTCAATGTAATGGAGATAATTGCCGCAGTTCATGAGTTTTTGAATTTTCTAGGAAAATATTTAATTCAATATTTATACTTTAAATTGTCATATTTCTTTGTATTCTAGTATACCCATGAACATGAGTAGTAAACTGAAAAAATTGAAAAATTATCACTTCAATGAAGAATGGGAACTCGATTACTTTTTTACAATGGTGAATGATAAATGTTGTTGTTTAATATGCCTTACCTCGGTAGCCATTGCTAAAAAGGGTAATCTGGAGAGACATTTTTTAGCTTTACATAACAAATATCAAACAGATTATCCACCAAATTCTGAACTGAGAAAACATAAAGTTAGGGATCTT